>CM061919.1:172453202-172521230 GCA_031002005.1 Vandiemenella viatica
CATTGTACACATACCTTTCAATTTAACCTTTCTTGTTAACTGAAAATTTACTGCAGTAAATTAGTCTTCTGCTAGCTTAATAACAAATTCTTAAAATAATTGAATGTATAAATTGATTGTTCTAAATTTAAATCATATGAATCATTTAGTATACAAAGCACTAAAAACTCTAACATAGCTATGTAAGTTATAAGGACCACAAGAAAATAATGACAGCTTTACTTTCTTACTTATGGATTTACCGGACATTGAAACAGAGGTAATTAGAGCTGAAAGAGGACTGGGAACAAGAGACACGGAACAGACACGGTCTTTTGGAAGGCATCATCCTAACATTTGGCTGGCTTGGTGTTGAGGAAAATTGAAATTGGGGTAATCATGTTTGGGATCAAACTTGCTTAGTCCTTAATTCCAGTCCCAAGCCTTACATTCATCAAATCTTAGCCAAAATCTGTAATATGATGTTTATGGAGTTAGGAATTAATGAAAAATTATTTCTAAACTAATAAAACAATTTTCCACAAAAAAAAGCTCTGCAGAGGACTCAAATTGCAAAAAAATAATCTATAGAGATCATTTTCTAACAACTTTGAACACATAAAACACATGATACTCTTTTTTTTTTTTTTAAAAATCCTGAACCTGAGGAGGCAAAGATATCAAATACCTCACAGAGCCATTTCTCAATATTGCCACAATTATGATGATGTGTTTGTGCCCCAATATTAATTTGGATAATAAGTTCATACCTAAAAATATATCTATTTGAAAAACAGCTTCATTTATTGCATTTACTCACCCATTTCTAGGTACTCTGGAAAGAGTCCACGAGGCCCCCAATCCAGCAGCCTGTAATCTTGGGCCCAGCGTGTCCCACTGACTGCCTTGCTCTCTTCATCACCTTTCCCAAGACCCGTCACCAGCTTCAGTGTGTTGTACCACTTGTATAAGAGCCTGCAAACAATATGAATGTGATTAAATCATCATAGTTAAAAAATGCAGTTGATTTGAAAACAAATGAGACCCTGAAAGATTTTTTAAAATTTATTTATTCAAAATTCCACCAAAATGAAGGCACTTGCCACAGATGAAGACATGAGAGCAGCAACAAGCACAAAAAGATGAATACATATTAAATACTTCAATTTATTTAAAACCATAGTTGTGTACAGAAATAGACACTTTTCCTAACATTCCCTATTTCCAATGCCTAATAGCATTTTCTTTTGTATTATTATCATAATTCTGTTTGTCCTACTTGTTCCTGTCTTGGTATTTCTGTCACTTTTCTTTCCACCTTTCTTTTGTTTTTCCTTGCCATTACGGCTGTGATTTTTTTTTTTTTCGTCTGGATTCTTTGTTCTTCCTCAATTAAAGCCACCTACTTGTTATTAGATAAATAGCTTCACATTACAGTGATTATATATGATCTTAGTAGTTATGAAAGTACAAAGCAGGGATGGCAGTGACAATGTTGAAGATAAGTTTCAAAGTTTTCCTTAGAACAGTTTGCTTCGAAAAGGGTCTTCTCTTAAGTCAATTACAGCTGCCACTGCTGCTTAGTAAGAGATAATGAGGTTATAGTTCAGGTTTTCAACACTACTGAATGACAAGAATGGCTTAAGATTCACTTCAGATTTTAATGAAACCTCATAAATTCATTCCAAAATCACCACAAGAAATAATTGTTCCCTTTGACCATTGTAATACACTTTCAATAGGACCTGTACACATCTTCAAGAAACATGAGAATCAAATCGCAACAGTCAACCATGTCCAAAAATCAGTTAACTTTACAAATTCAATTTGAAGTTCACAAAAAAACATCGAAATGTGGCTATGTAACTTATAAACATACTGATAAAAATCAGATCTGAATTTTTGTCTAGTTTAAAGTATTTTTTTTTCTGAATTTGGACCCGAAATGAAAACTAAAGTGATCTGAAATTGCTCCAACAATTTCTTCCAACAAACCATCCAGCAAACCTATCTTATAGAGTATGCCAGTCAGTTCTGGAAGCTTCGCACCACTCTAAACAATTAACTTCATTCCCCCAAAGTAAACAAATCATTCACAATAATCCTTTTTAATTTACTGAATTCATACAATTCTACACTATAGTTAACTTTCTTAATTTATTTTTAAATTTCTCATACAGGACTGTTTTAATCTGCCACCATCTCAGCCAGCACATTCAGTTCCCCACTTTCAGTCCACATGTGTCTGTCAGCTATCCTTATTCTCTCTGGGACTACTTGTATCTTGTATGAAACAACTATCAAACTTACCATTAAACTGAATTGCCCAACAAATATGGAAAAACCTTTAAAATTACTCAAAACCCTAAAATTGACCTTAAATTAAATGACCCAAAATGTCTCCAGAACATTTCAAGCTTTAAGATTTTCACTATGAAACCTTGTTTTAATAAACTTTTCACAAATTAATGCTATATTCACAAATCACTCGTCGCACATCTTGTTTACTTCCGGCCACATAACATGCTCTCTACTCGCCCCATAATTACCTAATTTCTGTTTTCTTCTTATTTCATTACATAATTGCCTTTTATATCCTTATCAGTTTTGCATGTGACCAATTTCTCTGACCATTTCTACTATGACCGCCCTTTTTTGTTTCTTATGTTTTTCTTGCATAAAGTAGCTTCAGTTAATATTTCAATTGCAATTCTAGGTAGTCAATAGTGTTTAATATTTTAATTTCATTTCATAATCCTCCTTGTTTGAACACACTTGTCATTACTGGTCAGATTTTTGGGTAGAATTTCTTCTCTCTTCAGATTTGGGACATCATGTCTCTGTACATGTATAAAGTTTTCAGCTGAAATATTGTATTATTTGTTCATCTTTCATTGTCATTCTGTCTTCATCTGTGTTAGGTGATGCATCTACTTTGAAATCAAAATGCCATTAAGCAATGAAATTAAGAAAGGAATGTGATTAACTTTAGAGTTTAAATTGAGGTTCTACAAAATGGTAAAAATTGTAGTGAAAGGTTTACTCTGGGTATTTATTGCTGTAAAACAAAAGGTTATAATGGAACTCTGACTACTTGGAAAGTATTTTAAAATTTGGGGCAATATTGTGTCTGAATCTGGTAAAAAAATGGTAAAGGAATAATTTCCATGCTGTTCAATAAAAAAGATGCAACAAAAATTGATAAGAAATCAGAACTATAAGTTTTTACACTAATATTATTGAAGTAATTCTGGGATTGGTCAGGATTAGGTGATCACATGGAGGCATATGATGTTAATGATCAAGAACCTAAAAATAGAAGTACAGCTACCATTCTCGGCTTGGCATTGACTCAAGAGTGGATCCACACAAGTGCGTGTTGGTAAAAGTTGTAGGTATCCGGAAAAGGATGGATGACAGCCAAAATGAAATAGTATAATGTGAAGTTTGAAAAGTACAAACAGTATAGGGTTAGCACCACAATTTCAGAAACAAACTTTCCAGCATAACCTTTAAGAAGAACTAATAAGAATTTTGGCAATGGAGAGAATGTGAATTAACTTCTGGAAACTGTTCCTGCAGTCTTCATAAAAGATTTAGAGTCCATTGTCTGTTTAGTGCAATTCTGTTAAGACTGGTAATAGAACATTTTCAAGATTTATTTTTCATTAAAATAAAATTACTTTCATATTCAATAGTTTTTTCATTTCTTGAAAGAATTTTTCCATTACTGAACAAGAGCACTAAATTTGAAATCTCATATCTGAAGGTACGTTTCCACTGAGGCAACATGTGGCATGCGGCACTGACGCATGCGACAAGGAGTATTTCAAGTGAAGCAACATGATGCAACATGTAGCAAGCAACAATGACGCATGCCACACGTTGGGCCCTGTCGCCAGTCGAGTGCACCACTGTGTGACAAAAATACAGCATGTATCCAACAGGCGGTGGATAAGGGTGACAGAAAACGGGCAACTTGGAGCGGAACATACAGGATTCTGCTAACAAGCATGAAATAAAAAAAAAAAATCAAGAATTTAAGGTATAATTTTGAATGGGAACATTAAAGGACTGCTACATCGATGAGCAGTTCATCTAAAGAGAAGTGATTTGCTTATAATCTCCTGGCATTTTTGTATATCACCATGTTGTCAGAAATTTTACTTCTGGTCCAGGCCGCATTTCAACCTAACCATGTCAATCAATATCTCGAGAACTAAGCCAGATATTGAAAAATTTTATTCTTTACTTTTAATTTTTCCCGTCGAGTTACATAAGAATCCATCATCAAATTGTGGCGCCATGGTTACCATAGAATCCCCCAAAGAAATCCCACTGTTTCCCTTAATCAGTTATTTAAATAACTATATAATTTTAATGATGAACTATACAAAGTTTAATGGTAATCAAAATTAAAGAACACTCTACATGGAGATTTTGAGAATTGTAATGGGAGAAATATGTTTCCTGTAACCGAAACGAATAAAAAATGCATGCAGGTCGGTAGTTTGATGAAGCCAAACACAAGAACCATAAAAGTTTGACAAAACAAGAGGTCTTTCTATACAATGCAATCACTTGGAATTCACCTCGACAACACTGTCTGCATTTCAAAGATATGGCTAGGTCTCCAAGACCACTGAGCCACTGATTAAAATATCGACTAATTTCAGTCGGTAAAGTGGCTCATTGAAAGCTGTTTTCATCACCATAAAAATATTCCGTAGTTTTCTGTATCGTTCCCCCCTCACCTCGAATTCCCAGTATTGAGTGATAATTATTTCTGTGTTCGCCAGCCATGGCAAAGTCTGCTAGAGTCTCACTATTTAGAAATGTTCTGCAATCAACCACAGCCAGAAACTTCTGTTGGTTAACATATGTTGGATTATTGAGACTAAAAACTTTAGAAAGCCTAGCATTAAATAGAAGATTTTATTATCAGTAATATTAAAAATTCAAGTATGTTAAAATGTAAAAAACAGGAAGAAACTCAAATAAAGAATTTCATATCTGACTAAAAACAAATTAAATAAACTGATATTCTAAATATTTAAAGATTGCATCTTATTATAAATGTGCCTAATTTTTTTTTTCTTTCAACAAACTAAAAACATGGATTTTGATGATAGTTTGTGATGTATAAATATTAAAATTCTTGCGATTATTATTTAATTTATTTAATGTATGTAATATTTCTTATAGCAAAACTTCGCAAGCAACCTCAAAGCCGTGCTTTTAGCTATTTAATAATATTGTGAATTTGCATAAAGACTGACAGATAAATTAACAATGCTTTCTTTTTCTTTAAAGGAACATGCAATTAGGTTCATCAGAATACAGAAAGGGAGAAAACAATAAAGGAATAAATTACACTGATGGTTGAGATACACTACTCCAAAACAACTTCAGATCATCCACTAAGAGTGAACACTATCTTGTTTATTGACTATGTAACTTACGGAATGACCATCTCAAGAATACTGTTCATCGCCTGCTTTCCCACCATTATGATGCCAAGCTGAATGCACAGTTCCATAAGGCAACCACCAGGACTGCACTAACAAAACAGGATGACAGCAAATATGTATTACAATCCAATACAAAATAACAAGATTTGCAAACAATTTTATATGTTAGTTTGATCATCTATACAAAAGCTAGATCATCATTATGTTTAATACTTCTAGCTCCTTTAAAACTCAACAGATAACCATCAAATTTTGCAGAACAAACTCTTAGGATCACATCAAGTTCCTATTTCAGCCAGATAGGACACACAGTCATCACCTTTGATCATTTAATATAGAGTATCTTATAGCTTTAAATGAGTAATTCTTATATATATATATATATATATATATATATATATATATATAGTAACCAGGAAATAATAGGAGCTAAGTAGCGCATGGATTTACAAAAAAGGATAGCGAAATGAACCACCACTTACCTTAAATGATGGTTTTGTGGGGTGAACACATGTTTGGATTTGCCCCCATCATGTTCCTGACTAATGATCATTCTGTGAGACCGTATCCTGCACCACCCTCCCTCTGTAATGTTCTCTGTTGACAAAGGGCCAAGTCCCGAAATATTCATTGTTTATCATGTTCTAGTGTTTTTTTTGTGTGTTCACCGCATGAAACCATCATCTAAGGTAAGTGGTGGTTCATTTTGCTATCCTATATATATATATAAAACAAAGGAAAGATAGGGAAATACAACCCAACACTTACCACATAAAACATAAAAAAGAACAAACACAATAAACGTGCAATATTTCGACGAATAGCCTTATTCTTGCAAAAGAGAGACCCCAGGTGGAGCCAGACATGCACACATTGACAGCCATCTGGTGAATAGCATGGCGGGCATAGATGGTAGTATAGGAGAGGGGGTGGTAGCACAAATACCAAATTGATAATCGATAATGCTAACTACAAAGTACATTATTACTTGGTACAGCATTATTACGCACCAAGTATTTGTACAGTATATGCAAAATGTTGGCGGTGCGGTATGGTTCAAACAGACAGTGCTATGTGACGCAACAAAGCACCCAAATTTACATTCTACCTGGCTTGGGCATTCAGTGGATTGATTGACCATCATAAACAGCTAAGGCTCAATTTCCATTTGGGCACACTTTGGAAAATACCTGGCAAACAACATCAGCTAGTGCTAGCGACCGAAAAAAGCCCTTAGTGCCATTTCTCAGTAAATTGGCACACTCTGAGAGTGGTGCGGGATGATCCAGCCACTAAAGAAGCTTGCCAGCAATATTATTAACACTTTGGTGTTTTTTGTTTAACTGTTGAGCCTACCAGGAGCAATCAACTTTGTAAGAAAAGCTGTGATTCGCCAAGCGTGTTACACCACATTGGAGTGTAAAGGGTACAGAGTTTTCCTCAGAGCAGAGGAATGGATTGAAGAACATTCCGATTCTGATTTGGTGCAGCGACAAATAACCTTCACTGACGCCTGACCACTGTAGGAGACGGGGGTGAACGACACAGCCTGGGGAAGAAGCCAACACGTCCAGGCATATGAGAATGCTGGCTGTGTGGATGACCTCTGTGGTGGTATTCTGGTTTCTGTGGGTCCTCTGACCTCGCTAGCGGCAAAACGGTAAATCTTCATTCATGACGGAAGTTTATGCAATCAGTTCGACCCTATAAACGACCCTCAGAAATCTCAAATTGCTCTAACTGTTTAAAAATCAAAGACATTCACCTAGATGTAATTGTTTGAATATTAATAAAATAAACTTCATGTTTGCTTAAATTTCACCATGCTCAAGTTTTAACAAATTTAATTAAAGTGAACAACCATTTTTCATTAATCCTATTAAGTCCAGTACTATTTCATGTGACTAGCCTGAGAATCATAATCACTAATTATATTCAAACTTGATAATTTTTTTTATTGACAGAACAGTATGATTGAAAATTTACTTCTCTTAAAAGCAGAAACCACAATATACATGCCATCTCGGAAACAGCTCTAACTATTTGGATGAAATTTCATATTTAGATAACATTTTGCTTTTAATTTTATCTAAGTCTTCCCTGCAAAAACGAACAATTTTTTATTTGGTATCTCGGAAATGGTTTTTAACGCCATCTCATAGATGTTTCAAGTACCAGAAAGCCTGCTGATAGGTTCTCTTTGCTTAGAGCGAGGAATTTAAAACAAACAATTTCTGTGTACTAGTTGACTGTGGGAATAGTATAATAATCAGTCACCGAATGGTAATATAATAATGTGGAAATAAGTAAATGCAAGTATTTAGAAATGAAAGGTATTTTATTTTGAAGAGTAGTAATAAATATCAGTCTTATTGTAAAAAGTCATTTTCATTAAACACTACACGTTGAACTGTAAAACATTTAAAAAGTAGCTATTTCAAAAATAGATATTGCCTTTGACAGATGTGATTTTTCAAACTTCTTTACTGTAAAAACCCTTACAGAACTTATAAGTTATAATCTGATCGTTTACTTTTTTTTAAAAAAAAAAAAAAAAAAAAAAGGTTCTGGTAAATATAATCCAGCACTTTGAAGTGTGACATTGTGCTTTATTAATAGTTACTTTTATTGGGATTTTTTTTATCATTTGGAAATACATGGTTGGATCAGAAAGTGTGAGGGTAATGCAAGATATGAGCATAGTTTTATCAGAGCGAGTGAATTTGTCACTGATTATGTACTCATTTAAGTGAATTAGCACTAATCTTGCACCATTAACTAATCCCCATTTAGTATTAAGATTTATATTTAATGTAATAATAGCATTTCTCTTTAAAAACAATTTGTGAGATGGTAAACTGGACGTACGGTTGTAAGAGTTAATTGGCAGAGAATCGTCCAAGATCATTTGAACTACAGGAAACTGCTCAAGTTCTACCCGAAAACATGACTAAGAGCCCACATCAGCAAAAGATTGAACTGGCTGATAATAATAATGAAACCGGATGATCTCAGAAAACAGCTCTAGAGATTTGGCCAAAATTTCATATGTAGATAACATTTTGCTTTTCAAGTTTGTAACACGATTTTAGGGGAGAGAGAGAGAGAGAGAGAGAGAGAGAGAGAGAGAGAGAGAGAGAGAGAGAGCAATGCTTGTATTTGGTGTCTCAGAAATGGTTGTATTCTCATAGGTTTGAGCAAGGAGCTGTGAACTTCAAAATGCCTTGGAAGCCTTTAAGAAAAAAAAAAACTTCAATCAAACTTCACAACTTCACACAAAAATCTTTCATATTGAACAGGAATCAAAAGATGCCAAGTGAAGATCGGTCTTCCATGTACTGTAATCTCTATATACGCAAAATCCGTCACAACTACTTTCTCAGTCCCTTTTAAATTAAACAGAAATTCTTCGAATTTTGCAATGTTAATCCATGAAGTGAAATACAGGTCAAATTTGTAGATCAGTGAGATTTATTGTGCACAGCCTCTATCCATACAAATCTCCATCTTCTATGTCTCTTCATATTAAATAGAAATTCTACAAATTTTTCACTGCCAACCCATAAGGAGAAATACATGTCAAGTTCATATTTCACAGTCAGATCAGGTAATGTGGTAATGACCTGTGATCCTAAAAACTCATTTCTGATCCACTCAAAATTTCATTATAACTTTGCGTTTTTTTATTACAACTTACGAGAGCTGAAACGAAGACATACACCCACATCTGATACTGTGTATGGATCATTTTTCTTTTGTTAGTGACATGTTTAATTTAATTTAATTGCAATTAAGCGCACGCTCTAGTGGGAATTTCTGTACACATCCAGCTTTCCCCCCTTTCCTGCACCCTCCTACATTTGCCCTCTACAAATTTCAACTTTAAATTCTTTCAGCATTTTTGGTAAATTATTCATCATTTCTCTTGGTAAGGGGGCATCCACAAATTACGTGAGGTGTTTTTCCGGATTTCTGGACCCCCCTCCCCCCTGGTGAGATTTCGTGAGATCTGGCCGGACCCCCCCCCCCCCCCCTCTGGTGAGATCTGGTCCGTGAGAACCCCCCCTAGAAATCGCCCTGGAAACTTTTGTAGAACTGGTTTTTTTTGTTTTAAGGTCACACCCTAACCGAAATACCCTCCTAAAATCGACTTTGCTGCAAATTGTAGACCTTTTTTTTCGTCCCTAAATTTTTCTCAAAATCTCACGTGAGATTTCCGTAGACCCCCCCTCCCCCTTGGTGAGATCTGGTGAGATTTCGCCGGACCACCCCCTCCCCCATTTCACCTCACGTAATTTATGGATGCCCCCTAACTTAATATAATCCAGCAGTCTGGTCATGAACATCTACTACTGCCATCCTGAAGAAGGGATGAGAGAGGGTGAAGAGAATGTCATCATTGATCTACGAACTGTTTTACCTTATGTTCTCTGATATTTTATTTTTTTAATTAGTGAGGTGGAGATTGCAGCAGTTGCAGAGTTCTCCTGGATATTTACAGAAAACTAGTTAAATATAAAAATCAGGAACGACTTATCAGGAATATGAGTTGAACCTACCTATGGCCAGTATGATAACATTTTACCTCATACCAACAACTACTTTAATGTGCATGGCCAGAAAGAAACATGGCAGAAAAACTTATACAGCATATACACCATTTGCTCTATTTTTTTAAATGATTGTTCCTAAATACCTTCTATTGTTTAGACATTATACTTTTCAAATTATTGCCAAATAATTTACCTCTAGCAGTTAAAACATTTGTGAAATGTGATAAGTGGAGAGTAGGAAAATTGCCATTAGGATGTGAGCTCAGTCACAAATAACTAAATTATCAAATAAGCACAAGGTTTTTAACAGATATTAGTCTCCCAAAAATAATTATATCCCAGAACTGAATAACATTATTAATTTTAACAAACATTATTATTTTTCTGTAGAGAGACTATCAAAAATATAAGTTGGACATTTTTTGAGTCTGCTAACTATTTTAATAATTGTTAGTAATAACGCTGTCTATTCCTATTTACAGTATTTGTGACAAAAGACAAATTAATACTGTTATATAGACGCTATGATGTTTACAATTTTGTATACATTTTATTTTCTTGCAAGTTTTGCAGGCTACACAATTAATGTTTCTACACACCATATTATTTTTATTATCTTAAACTTCTTTTGGTGGAGGAATAAAAGATACACATTCTGTTCGATTAAACAGTGCTCCTTACCTCTTCTTGCCGATATCCAAGAATTCGATTATATTTGGAAGGATAGCCTACAAATTTCCCTTTCAGGAAAGCTATGTAGAAAATGGAAGTGTAGTAGTTCACAAACTGAAATAAGTATATCTTCAGAGTGATACTGTCATCAAATTCAGTTTGTGTTCGAAGAAGTTCCAATTCAGTTAGCTTTACAGCGAGCCAGTCATAAAACTGAAACAAAATGCTACCTATTAGAACAGTTTTTGAGAAGGAATACTTATTTCTGCAGAAATAGTGTACTTACCCAGTTGAGCAACATAATGCACACCAAGTTGATAATAGCTGCTGTCACTGGAATGAACATTGAGATGTATCCTGTTGAATCATCATCATCATTTTGGTAAACAGAAAGTGTTGCCAGAATTGACATACGGTACAATACGACTCCAAATACTGCCCCTACTGCTAGGGCTATCTGGAAAATAGGAAATTCTGAATGAAACATGGCATCTGTCACATATTGGGAATGAGTATTCTAGTATACAGTAATTGCTTTTTGATATCGCATCTTGAAATGGGCTCAGCAGTCATACAGCTATACTTGTGAGGTAAGTGTGAGAGGCATCTTATAAAATCAAAGTACAAATTTAATTCACTTAGATGTCTAATAAACTGGAATAACTGTTTTATTTGGTGCATAATTATAAGGTTATATCTCTTAACTTATTTCTACAGTTTTGATAAAATGTATTTCTTGAACTTTGACATAACGGTTGGCCTGAGATGCTCTGGGCCTCTGGTGTAAATAGTGAAGCTGACAATTTTGTGTTTTAAGGTTATTACATTTACAAAAGCTGTCCAAAGTTGTCAAGCATGGACAAATAATTGAATGACAAGGAATTGCACCTATTTCAAAAAATCTTAGTCCAGCAGGCACGGGTACCTGGAAAGGGGCCCTTACCAAGAAGATGCTGAAGATCTCTATAGCTTTTGACCACAATACTGCACAGGGTGAGAGTCATGTCCAATTGTGAGAGCCAGCCGAAAGAAATGAAACATCTTAAGACAATCTTTGAACAGAACAGCTTTGCTTGGTGGCAGACAGAGAGTGCCTTTATTCAGAAGCCAACAAGACTGACTGTGCAAAATGAACCACCAAAAACTCTTGTTTTCCTTCCATAGGCTGGGAACATATCAGGAAAAATTGGAAGACTTCGGGCGCAATATGGGACAAAAAGTATCTTCCGGCCTCCCGCCAAGATACATGATATGCTGCATTCGGTAAAAGATGACTTATGCGTAAGAAGCCTGGGACTTATTCCATACCATGTGAACGCAGCACAGTCTATACCAGTCTGACCATCAAAACAATCAAAGAGCGCCTTACCAATCGTAAACAACACCCAAAACTACAGCAAGACATATCTCCAAATACACTCCTGGAAATTGAAATAAGAACACATTGACGCCAGTGTGTAAGACCCACCATACTGGCTCCGGACAATACGAGAGGGCTGTACAAGCAATGATCAAACGCACGGCACAGCGGACACACCAGGAACAGCAGTGTTGGCCGTCGAAGGGCGCTAGCTGCGCAGCGGTTGGGCACCGCCGCAGTCAGTGTCAGCCAGTTTGCCGTGGCATACGGAGCTCCATCTCAGTCTTTAACACTGGTAGCATGCCGCGACAGCGTGTACACGAACCGTATGTGCAGTTGTAGGACTTTGAGCGAGGGCGTATAGTGGGCATGCGGGAGGCCGGGTGGACGTACCGCCGAATTGCTCAACATGTGGGGCGCGAGGTCTCCACAGAACATCGATGTTGTCGCCAGTGGTCGGCGGAGGTGCACGTGCCCGTCGACCTGGGTCCGGACAGCAGCGACGCACGGACGCACGCCAAGACCGTCGCATCCTACGCAGTGCCATAGGGGATCGCACCGCCACTTCCCGGCAAATTAGGGACACTGTTACTCCTGGGGTATCAGAGAGGACCATTCGCAACCGTCTCCATGAAGCTGGGCTACGGTCCCCCGCGCACAGTTAGATCGTCTTCCGCTCACGCCCCAACATCGTGCAGCCCGCCTCCAGTGGTGTCGCGACAAGCGTGTATGGAGGGACGAATGGAGACGTGTCGTCTTCAGTGATGAGAGTCGCTTCTGCCTTGGTGCCAATGATGGTCGTATGCGTGTTTGGCGCCGTGCAGGTGAGCGCCACAATCAGGACTGCATACGACCGAGGCACACAGGGCCAACACCGAGCATCATGGTGTGGGGAGCGATCTCCTACACTGGCCGTACACCTCTAGTGATCGTCGAGGGGACACTGAACAGTGCACGGTACATTCAAACCGTCATCGAATCCATCGTTCTACCATTCCTAGACCGGCAAGGGAACATGGTGTTCCAACAGGACAATGCATGTCCACATGTATTCCGTGCCACCCAACGTGCTCTAGAAGGTGTAAGTCAACTACCCTGACCAGCGAGATCTCCGGATCTGTCCCCCATTGAGCATGTTTGGGACTGGATAAAACGTCGTCTCACGCGGTCTGCACGTCCAGCACGAACGCTGGTCCAGCTGAGGTGCCAGGTGGAAATGGCTTGGCATGCCGTTCCACAGGACTACATCCAGCACCTCTACGATCGTCTCCATGGGAGAATTGCAGCCTGCATTGCTGCGAAAGGAGGATATACACGGAACTAGTGCCGACATTGTGCATGCTCTGTTGCCTGTGTCTATGTGCCTATGGTTCTGTCTGTGTGATCATGTGTTGTATCTGACCCCAGGAATGTGTATATAAAGTTTCCCATTCCTGGGACAATGAATTCACGGTATTCTTATTTCAATTTCCAGGAGTGTACAACAACCGGTTGGCGGGAACAGACCAAGGCAGCAAACCAGCGGTGTCCGATCATTTTGTGGTCAACCTAGCTGGTATTTGTCTTGATGATGCAACTACTTCTGTGCTGGCCAGAGGCCTGAATTTTGCTCCTGCCCCTATGCGCATACCCACTAAGGAGAAAACTTGTTCGGTAGAACAGGTTGTGTGCTGCTTACCAAGTGAAAAAGCCGAAGAAATACGGAGGGAGACCGGTCGAGTTTTGAAGAGGGCTAAGCCGCCAAGAAATAATATCACTCTCGCAGAGTGTGAAGCACTAATTGCCTTGCATCACAGGGACAACAGCCATTTTACCAGCAGATATAGGTAACTCTACTGTTCTTCTTTCTATACAGCTATATAACACAAAGGTGATGAGTCTCCTTAATGACGTGTCTTATGATCCATTGAACGCTGACCCGACCGTTAAAGTTGTGAAGAAGACGATGCCCCTTGTCAAAAAGGCTGATCTTCCAGAAGAAGTGATTGAGAGAATTAGGCCACGTGCTGTGAGACCACCAAGACTTTATGGCTTACCCAAGATACATAAACAGGGTGTTCCTTTACGTCCGATCGTCAGTACTATTGGGTCAACGACTTACCAGCTTGCTAAGTATCTGACGCATCTTCTTAGTCCCCTTGTGGGGCGTTGTTGCCAACATGTCAAGAACTCGACTGAATTCGTGAAAACCATACAGTCTCTAACTATTTCAGATTCTGATATCCTTGTTAGTTTTGACGTGGTGTCTCTCTTTACTCGTGTGCCGGTAAAGGACACTCTGGACTTGATTCGCCATCATTTTGAGCCAAGTACAGTAGACCTCTTTGATCATGTACTTACTTCCACTTATTTCATGTTTTGAGGGAAGTATTATGAACAATCCGATGGAGTGGCCATGGGATCTCCGCTTTCACCAGTGGTGGCTAACCTCTACATGGAAGATTATGAAGAGAGGGCTCTTGAGAGTGATACCCTAAAACCCACCCGTTTCTACTGCTACCACACGGTATGGAAGCGTTGTATGTATTTCTAGACCATCTTAATGGGATCCATCCCAACATATGGTTTACGAAAGAAGTTGAGAAGGCCGGGTGCATCCCGTTCCTGGACATCTTAAACGCAAACCTGATGGATCACTGGCACACAGTGTGTACTGCAAACCCACACACACTGAATGTTACATGGGTGCAACCAGTTACCATCACCTAGCACAATGCCACTCCGTATTGACCACATTGGTACACAGAGCGAGAGCCATTTCCAATCGCGAGAGCCTACCATTGGAGTTGAAACATCTAAGGACTGTTTTTGAACAGAATGGGTACTCTCGGTGACAGATAGAGAATGTTTTTATCCAGAAGCCACCAAGTCCACCGACTGAACAAATTGAACCACCAAAAACTCTTGCCTTTCTGCCATATGCCGGCAACACGTCCGGAAAGACTTGAAGGCTCTTGGTGCGGTCTGGTATAAAAAGCATTTTTCGGCTGCCCACCAAGATACGTGATGTGCTTTGCTCAGTTTAGGATGATTTAGGCCTATGAATTCCTTGAATTTATTCCATACCTTGTGAATGCAGCAAAGTTTATATCGGACAGATGGTCAGAACCATCACTTAACGTACAACCAAGGACAAACGACACTTAAGACTGGTGTAAGTGGAAAATTCTGCAATAGCTGAACATGCTTTCGATGAAGAGCATGAGATAGTATTTGATGAAATGGTGGTGCTGGCCAGGGTCTCTTCATTCTGGAACTCAGTAATTCGGGAAGCATTGGAAATACAGCTTAACGATAATAACATCAATGGGGACAGCAGACTGTACTTGAGTGAAGCCTTGATAGGTACCCTTCAGTTCACCAAAAGCACTCCCACTACCTATCCCCAGCAGCAAAATATTCTATAGATCATTTGTGAAGTCGCTTACGCTGGACTTAGAAATTTCGATAAGAGTAATTGTCAACTTGAAGGAATTTCCCTGTATTCACATTCACAGTTAAAACTCAGTCATTAGAATAATTTTAAAGTGTATTTATTATATCTAGAAATTTTGATTTTAAGAGATATTCTGGTTTGTTCACGTTTTGAAACACGTGATCAGAAAAGTAAAAATCTAAGATTTGAAATATCTTTGAATCGAGTAAAGCTACAGCTGAACTTTTATCACCAGCTATAGTCAGCTGATATTTTGGTAGTAAAATTAAATAATTTGGCAAAATTTAATTAGTAGTTTAAATTAAGAGAAAAAATTGAACTTTTTAACTAAAAGGAATATTAATTTGAAATTTATATCAGTAGATAGCCCAAATTAAGGCAATTATGAATATATAATGGTTTCGGTAAAAAAGTATAAGCATTCGTCAGAATAATTAAGTTTTCAAAGATAGATTGTCGCAGATTGTTGCTGAAGCGCGTAAAAATTCCGCCAAGTTGGTCATGTGATAGACTTCAATTTTAAGATTATAGAAACCTTTTTGAATGTTAAATTAAATAAAAACAGATAGAACAGGATCATAGAAAGTCCCTGTAAAAATTTCAAGTTAAACTATTTAGTACTTTTGGAGATATTAATTAAATAAAAAGTTGCTGACGTCATAGGCTCTGAGAAGTCTATAAAAGATCTTGCAGCAAGCACAGATTGTCTCACTCCGTGCTAGATTTTCAAAGTAGTAACTTCGTAATATGTAGTCTCACTCTGGTCTCATTCTTACGCCAGGAAGTGATCATGCAACTCCGCGCTAGTTAGAGGAGCAAATTGTTCCACGCGGTAGGGGTTTCGGCAAATTCTAATATGCCGTAGTACTCACTAATGTTAGGGGTACTTTGTGAGCTGTATTCTCGTATGAATGTGCTTAATCTGTAATCTTCAAAGAAACTGTTGTTTCAATGCTTTATTCATGTATCTGGTACCGACAATGTACGAGTGAACTACTATCAAGAATATAAGTATTGTGTTACTCTGAAACTGTGTCAAGTGACTTTATTTCAATTACCCTTCGCATTTGGGGGTTTAATACGAATGCGTGGTGGCCAATCTATTTAATATTATAGGTACCAGAAGACTACACATGGTCATGAACTTAGCTGTTCACAGTTCAGGAGAAAGTTTTGCATAACCCCCGTGCAGCCCAGAGGCCTGACAGTCTGGAGACTGATTATTAGGGATTTACGTCTTGAACAACAGAAATCTTCTCAACAAGACCTAATGGATGTAAACTGATACCGTGGATTAAGTACGCCAGAAATTATGGCTACAAGTTAAACAACGTTGAGTGTGGTGAGTACCTGGAAGAGTGACCGGGTACCAGGATGGGTGACCATACGCAGTCCACAACATTGATATCCTCAGTTCCGGCGCGCTGATTGGGCGTCCTGGCAACCTTCGATACACGACCTTAGGTTTTTCGCCAGCAGCTAAGCCAGTCTGTTTTGTGATTTCAAGAAATAATATCTGGAACTAGCCCTGATGAATACAACCAATACGCCGGGAAAGTCTCCATTCACATATTAAAGATAATGTCCCTTTCAATCCAAAACTCCTTGGTTCCAGAATAACTTCTAATTAACAATGGACTATGAATATTACTTTAGTCCAATGTTCAAGATTTAGTTTCACTTTGATGCTAACTACACTAGGAGAAAGATGGAACCGTTGGCTTACAAATGACAACATACTGCAGTACAATTGTAAGAGGAGTCAACATCTAATTCCATCAACTGTAATCAGGATGAATGTGTTCATTTTTGTCTTCAAATCGCTTCCACTATTTTACTTTGGAAAGTGGTGACATAACAAAAATAGAAATGTATAAGTTTTGTCCCTTATTCTAACTTGAAAGGACAGCAAACATATCACTCACCAGTAACAGTACAACAGAGAAGCTGAGTATGGTGACTGGAACTCGCACTTTCCAGAAGGGGACATATGGTTCTTCAAGTCCTGTCACCACATTTATTTTCATCCGCTTGGCATTTGAGAGACGTGCCAGATACTCAGGTCGTGGATGTTCTGCCTGCTCATCAAAGCCTGTCAGACCCCAGCGGTGCACAATTCGTGCTGAATAACGTTTCCATAATTCCAAGAACAATGTTGCTGTAATAAAAAAGAATACATACAAAACCCCTGAAATTTAGCTATTATATATTTTTATATGATTATAGTAAAGAAAAAGGTAGAGGCTTTTAGGTGATATAAATAACGGTTAGGAAAAATAACCCATCACTTATGAAAGTATTCGGGCTGTGATGAATAACAGGCAAGACGGACACAAAAATACAATATTTTACACCAAAATATTGTATTTTTGTGTTCGTCTTGTGTTATTCACTTGTCACTGCCTTCTACTTTTGGAAGTAATGGGTTATTTTCTCAATCCTTTGTTATTTATATTTTTATTTAAAGCTTAGATGATATGTTTTGTATTTAAATTTTGTGAATGTGGAAACACTCAAATCTCAGTTTGTAAGCTACTCTAGAATTTCGTAAATTTGCATAACGAAATTTACTTACAGTATAGCAGGCACAGGTGAAAAACAGGATACCTCAACCTTAGAGCTACACACAGTAAATTCAGCAAAGGAATTAAACAAAACAGTTAATTCAGATAATAAATCAAGTTTAAATAGTTAATTAAAGATCTAAAGCTAAATAAACAGCTGCAGAAAGGCTCAACATAACATCTGCATATGCAATATTTGGTTATGAAATAATTTCGCTATAATCAATATTTCTTTTTCATTTTTAAAGATATTCAGGATAAGAAACAGTCAAAAGATAATAAATTTTGTAACAAGGAGATCTTACTAAAAAGTTTTAAGACGGTAAAAGCTAAAAAGCCGGTATGAGAAATCAGATGATAGAAAAGATATAGGAAGTCAACATTTTGGAAAGCTCAGTACAGTTTAAAGGTTGTTTATTAAACATTATGTAGTAAAGCCAAACACATGACACAAAGAAAAATTAATCATTTGAACATAAATGTAAATTCAGGGGAAGAAAACATCTTCAGAATATACTATAATTTATTTGAAACAAGGTTTAGTAAGGTTTTTTTTTAAGAAACAAGCAGTCTTTTGATCAGGATTAAACACAGTAGAGATTTTTTTAATCATGTCGGCAGCGTTATTGTACAACCAGGAAGTAACAATTCCTTAAAAATTAAAACTAAATCGAAGAAAATAGGTCGCGTAGGCATTTGAGAACATGTAGAATCCTTTAAAGTATGTCTCAAAGTCATCAAACAGTTATTAGCGGGGTAAAATTTTTTATATGCATCAAAATTCAGATTTTTTTTGTAGAAGAATAAACTGGTCATGTTTAGTATCAAATGAAAGATAATTCAATTAGAAGCTGAAAAAACATTGTTTGAACCTGTAGCTGTACAATTGTAAAAGTTATAAACAAATTTCGGAATCAGAGAAAGTGATTCTTTACAGTGAAATGGTTATAGGTACAGAGAATTTTATAAGGATCAAAATTTTTATTTACCTCAGGTTCTAGCTACTGGTAAAGTTTCACGATGATAGGAGTAGTGAGGGCAAACATAAGAACTATTTTGCGGATCAGTGTATGAATACATAGGTTTGATGCCAGTTGGACTTAGATCATGCAGTGATCTGTGGCGATGACAGGGATTCTATATATACAGTTAATGGGCACTTCCGTGTGCCTTTGTTTGGTGACCACTAGGGCAGTAACTGTGTCAGGTCATGCGGTGCTTGGCGTGAAATGGTGGTAGAGCCTCATGGTGATGCAAGGCAGGGGGTGGCCATGTTAAAATTTCTGTAGTGCCGTGAAACATTTTAACTTCAATGTGACTTTCAAATTTTAGAACGGGGTTTGGTCTGGTCTGATCACTTTTCACAACTTGAAATCTAAGAACTTGGTGAAGATTTTCTGATAGCCATTGATTGTCTGGACTTGTACAATTTTTGAGAATATTGTGAAACTTTTAATTTGAACTTACTAGCAGTCACTTTCATTACAATGTGAACCTTACCTTTCCTAACTTAGGGTTTAATCAAGCTAGGTGGTGACCGCAAGAATTCTAAAACAATCGATAATCCAATGACATACATGTAACACGGTTGGAGCTAAGGTGATAAACGGTTTAATACAACCCCATGAGCAGTTGAGTCCCCTACAAGTTTTATCTACTTCTTAGGGCTATATCCCTAATCAATGTTGCTATGATTACAGATATGTAAAGACTGGAGGCAACAAACAGGAAGGAATCCATCCACTGCCTTCAGAATGAACTATACTGGTTCTAAACTGAAGTGAGTTTAGAAAAAAAATGTAAAACTAAAGTCAAAGCTTAGGTCAAATCGATGAACAATAATGAAACATTAACAAAAAGGATAACCAAATATTTAAAATAACTAAAGCTAACTTTTTGAATGTATAATGCTAAATGATGAAGATAATAGTGATATTAAAAACTTCCCCCAAAAAACTGTCTGGAAAATAACCAATCACTTACTACAGATGAAAGCAGGAGGACTATACACAAAACACACACAAAAAACATGGCAGTGATTAAGGACTACCAACAGAAGCGAAAATTTAAAACTTTTTAATATCATATGACCAACATGTTCTACTTCTAGCTACAAATATACTAAATAATTATTCTGTGTGAATGTAATGAACTGGAGATAGCGTTTCTAATGGCAGTGCTTTCCACCCAGCTTAGCCACCTTAACCTAACCCAGTAGTGCTACGAGATACAAGGGACCTACAGTTTAATGTGGAATCCAAACCTCTGAAGTATTCTGGTATACTTCACATTACACAGCAAGCTATCCCAGATGTGAAGGTTGGGTTAATGGTTTATGAAAATCCCCACCAAGATAGAGATTCGAGCCTGGGACCTTTCGTTCCCCATCAAACACCTAAACCACTGAGCCACCAGGCCACAACAGATATACTACTAACATTAGCATATCAGTAATTTGAAACTCATAAGATTCTAACCATTCCAAAATCTCCCAATGTGCCTAAAGAAGTTTTCACTTTAAAAACTAAAAATCTAACTTAGTTCAAAACCTGAGATGTACCAAGCTATTGTATCAGAGGCAAGAAAACTATTTCTTTCTTCAGGGGCCTGCAGTTTAATGTGGAATCAGAACCACAGAACGTACCAGCATAGCTCATATAGTCAAATACAACTCCTAAAAATTCCTACTCATCTCAGAATTTGAACCCCCAACCCAGAAATAGAACTTTTGGAAGTAAGCGCCTTGACCACTGAGCTACCAGACCACCGCGTTTTGAAGTATATGTGTGGTATCTATTTGCTTTAAAGTATACGTATGCAAAATTCTATCAAAATTGGATAAAAACTGTGTTTGTATAAAGATTTTGTGAAAAGCATCCTGCGTGAATATCATACATGCAACAGATGGCTATGATACTGACGCGTGAAACAGGGGGCTTCTTGCGAACTCCTAGATTTATCCCCACCAAAACATCGTGTAGCACGACTATAGAAGTTTCCACTTCATACACACAATTAACAATATCTTGATTAATAACCTTAGTCATGTAGAAGGCGGATATATGGTAAGGGAAAAGACCTCCCACATAAATTGGAAAGAACTGTGCTAGCCAACAGTTATTAAAGTATATATTATATATATATTTTTTTTTGCCGTCATCAGTCTTTCGACTGGCTTGATGCAATCCTCCATCCCTTCCTATCTTGTGCTAACCTCTTCATCTCTACATATCCCTTACAACCCACATCCTCAATTATCTGCTCCATATATTCTAATCTCCATCTTCCTCTACAATTCTTACCTTTGACTGTTCCCTCCACCAGCAAATTAACCAATGTCTCAAAATATGACCTACCAGCCTGTCTCTTCTTTCTGTAAGCTTCTTCCACAAACTTCTTTCCTCACCCATCACTTCCAAAACTTGTTAATTTCTTACTTTGTCTGTCCACTCAATTTTCAGCATTCTTCTGTAGAACCACATTTCAAATGCTTCAATTTTCCTTCTTTCCAGGATTCCTAAAGTCCATGTTTTGCTACCGTAAAGAGTTGTGCTCCACACATATTTTTAAAAAGCTTTTTCTAATACCTAGATCAATATTTGAAACTAAAAGATCTCTCTTTTTCATGAAGGCTCTTTTTGCTAGTGCTATTCCGCTTATAACATCATTCCTGCTTCAGCCATCGGTTGTAATTTTGCTTCCCAAGTAACAGAATTCACTTTCCCAATTGTAATCAATCCTATTTTTATATTTAATCTACTAGTATTGGTATCATTTCTGCTACATTTCATCACTTTTGTCTTGCTTTGATTTATATTCAGTCCAAAATCTTCCTTCAGTATTTTGTTCATGCCATTTAGTAATTTCTCAATATCCTCAGCCCTTTCTGCTAACAAGACCATGTCATCAGCAAATCGTACCATACTGATTTTTTCTCATTAAACACTGATGCCACATGGAAATTTTTCTTTGACTTTCTTTATTGCTTCTTCTACATACAAGTTGAATATTAATGGGGATAGACTACAACCTTGTCTCGCACCCTTTTTAACTGATGCTTGTCTCTCATGATTCTCTACTTTTATTACAGCCACTTGATTCTTATATAGTTTATATTCTACTATCTCAATACTTAAGACCTGACTTCTTTAAAATTTTGAATATATTGTCCCACCTAACATTATCAAAAGCTTTTTATAAATCAACAAACCCCATAAAAGTATCTTTATTTTTCTTGATCCACCCTTCAAGTATTAATCTTAAAGCTAGAATTGCTTCCCATGTACCGCAATTTTTTCTAAACCCAAAGTGATCTTCACCTACTATGTCTTCTATTACCCTTTCCATTCTTCCGTATATTATTCTGGTCAGTAATTTTTAAGCATATAATGTTAGAGTAATTGTGAGATAATTCTCACATTTGCCAGCTTGTTCTTTCTTTTGAAGTGTGAAGATGATATTTTTATTAAAATCAGTTGGAATCTCCACTGTTTCATAAATTTTTGATGTCAGCTTGAATAATCTTTCGATTGCTTCTTCTCCTAGGGATTTAAGAAGTTCTGCAGGGATCTCATCAATTCCAACTGCCTCATTTGCTTTCAATATCTCTAGTAGATATAATAACTGTTAAATCTGAATAAGAATATATTAAGAAATCAGAGCTGATGATATAATATCACAAAATTACATAAACATAGCAATATTGTAGATATAATTCATTCCTCATCCAAGGAGGTACAGTAGGTTTGAAATAGATCGTGTATGAGGAGCAGATAAATCCTAGAAGTTACAATCAGATGGGAACAGTGGAGGCAAATATATTATAAAATGTGAAACGCAACTGAATTAATCAGAAACAAGTAAAGGCTGGAATGGAGCTTGAAATGACTTGGGAAACATAATTGATAGTTTCTGCTTTACACAAGAGATAAATTTCTTAAGGAATAACTGCCAATATTTGTGCAATGCAAACAGGCATCACAAGACTAGATGAAAAACTACTACACTAGATTTAGTACACATCTATATTCCAGAGTGTTGCGAGTAACTATTCTTCATTTCAATGACTGAGTCATTACTCATGACAGCAACAACATTCTCCAGATTCTCTGCAGAAGCAGCATTCCTCCGACTGTAATAGTGGGAACTGCCCAGTAAGTACATTCTAACAGAATGCATTCTACAAGTTTT
Organism: Vandiemenella viatica; assembly: GCA_031002005.1. Lineage (NCBI taxonomy): Eukaryota > Metazoa > Arthropoda > Insecta > Orthoptera > Morabidae > Vandiemenella > Vandiemenella viatica. Next base: position 172,476,428 of record CM061919.1, read on the forward strand.
GGTACATCCATGAAACCCAGATGACAACCATTTTCAGCAATGGTGGCTAAGGATTTAACTTCAGCAATTTTGATAAGGTGGCAACACCTAAGTTAAAGTTTATACTGAATTATTCTCCGTAGTTACACAGATATACAGAAAACTAAAGCTTTCATATCATTACAAAATGGAGGAGAAATTCTTTCTTGAATAGCATTAAATACCCTGACATTAATGCTATATTATGCTAGAAAATTGGAGGGAAAGATTTCAAGGTACTGCAGCTATTACAGTTGTTGTTGAGATGATGAAACATGAAAGCAAGAACTATGCTATATAACCGTGGTCATTCATGGTGGCATGGTGTAGGTCCACAATTATTATGTTTATCAAGTATGTAATTTGGAGGAGTGGAAAGAGTCAGCTAGAATTGTTTTTAGTAATTACCACAGGGCAAAATCAATAGCCAATACAATAAAAATACTGGGACAGATTCACTGGAATACAGATTGGGCTAAATAGAATGATGGTTATGCATAAGGCATACGGTGACAGGCCCTGATTAATGAAATAGGAGTATTGTGTAGAAGGGAAGAGAGGATCATGGCCATAAATTTACATTTTTTAAGCATTATGGATAGGATAAGTTTTTATTTGCAGATCAAGTAGTTGAGGACAGGAATTATTTACCATTGGAGGAAAGGAAAAGTTTACCTCAAATCAAAACATGTTACCATTAGGTACATGTTTTACATCTATCTTTGATAAGACACTTGTGATATGGTTAGTAGGCTTTAGTGAACAAAAAAAAAGTAAGCTATAATTCTTGGTGACTTACCCCAAAATGACATAAATATGGCAAAAAAGACTGTTAATGGATTGTCAAATAGATATGTAATTCGTGCATAATTGCACGTCTCTGAAAGCTTCCAAAATTCACAATTTTTGTCACACAGTGGACACATTGTGATGTTCATATCCTTATTACATATATCTTGACTGCAACAGAAATTGACAATTATTTTTACACCATAAAACGTACACTTATTTGTGTATAAGATGTCACATAAGAGAGACTGCACTTCTACTCTATATCATTAATTTAGATACAAATTGGAACATAAATTTATATCTCATGCAATATAAATTGCATAAAATATGAAGATATAATTGCTTAACACATAATATTTCTATATAGTTTCAATAGCATTAGAAAATATCTTATGATATAAATGTTAAATAAATATTTTTCAGTTATGAATATCTCATGATGCGTACCTTAATTGATCGGAAAACATTGAGCATAATCCATAGAAAAAGCATATAAGACCAACTATTGATGCAGGAATCAGCATATGAGAATAAAAGCCAAGCCATGCAAAGTATAATCCAAACTTTACACCAAAATAATCCTTAACATGATCAACTGGCTGAAATTTAATCCATTTCTGCACAGATCCCCATTCATAAAATAGAAGACCTCTCATACATGACCTGTCTCTATAATCTCCCTGAAAGAGAATAGAAGAAACTATTTCAAAACTAATTAAGGGTGTTTTTCACATTTTGTAGAAACTAAAATACACACAGTTAATCCTAGTTCATACAAAATACATACATCATGAAGAGGGTATGCTGCCTTATAAGCACCTTCAGCGATCAGCCTATTGATTCCAAATGCAAAACGATCTGTCTCATCATCAGAGAATTTTTGCCTCCGCAATATGAAATCTACTACCAATGACTTTACAGATGGCGTAAAAAAGTTTTCAGAGTCAAGTTCAAAACTGTAAATAAAAATGAAATTCAGATCTCTGACACCTCAATTATTTTACACAGTTAAAATTTTCAAATTAATTATAAAGTGAAGGAGTGAAGGGAAGCAGTGATATAGTCAACAGAGCTGGATAAATATCTCAACTAAGGAACAAGGCACAAAGTTGATTATACTTACAGGTAAGATTTGTCCCTACTGAATTCCGCTGTTAGCTTGCGATCCACTGGTTTAAAGATCTTTGGATCTACTTGCACAAAATCTAAGAGACGTTTCACAAATGATTTGACCTCCTCCATTATGTCAAAAGAAGGCTCATCCATACAAACATCTTTAATCTGAAAACAAAACAGAAAAAAAGTCCTGAATGAATGAGGAATTGGCGATTTTTTTATTCCATTCCAGAACTTAATCTTGTAAGATCAAAAAGGTAATGATCAAGGTTGAGGAGTGAAAAACATTGAGTCTCATGATGAATAAATATATTTGCTGTCATGTTGTCTGAACACAAAATACCAATAAATGTTATGCAATATTTCAATGTTGAACCTTACTCTTGCAAGTAGAAGAGACACAAAGCGATCGGATATGATCACACGTGAACATATTAAGTGTCTCATCTACTTGCAAAGAATAAGGTCCAACACAGAAAATAGTGTGTTATATGTGTGTCTTTTCGTTGTTCCCAGCTACTCATCTATAATAAGTTTTCCCTATCCTTCCATTATAATGTTCACTTCTTTGGTTTACTGATTCAAAACAAAGTAGGTCCTGGTTGGTTTTGGAAGCTCATAAAAAGTTGGTGTATATTGGTAAATTTTTGTCAGTACAAACAAAAGTGACTCAAATCCGAACGTAGGACTTGGAAAAGTTTACAGTATGGCATTTTTTCAGGGAACTCTTCACCCCCCATTCATATCACAAATCAGTCATCTGTGTACACCAGCAACAAGTGAAATGAACAGGTTCTATCAAATTCTCCTTTCTTCTGTTCTTGTCCTTCTCTTCATGACCTGTATTACATATTTGTTTTCACCTTTGCATATTTCTCACCGCTTGTATTACTATACTATCCATTGGATGGGAGTGTACAGGGCATATACTGGCGATGAAGCATGGAAAGTAGTGCATGGAAGGGAAAAGATGACCATGACCACAAGCTGGCACTCGATTTCAGGCACAAGGGTGTGGGAAGATTCTCTTTTTTAGGTAAGGGTGTCAGGGATTGGAATGAGTTTACCAAGAGAAATGATGAATAATTTACCGAAAACTTTGAAAGAATTTAAAGATAAAATTTGTAGAGGGCAAATGTAGGTTGGTGCAGGATAGGGGGAAGATGGGTGTGTAGGGAAATTGCCACCGGAGCCTGTGCTCCATTGCAATTAAATTAAATTGGTACTAGTGATCTTGATTCATTCATAATCCATTCCACGAAATAAAAAAGTTCAGACATCTTAACAGATTAGCAGTTTCGTTAGCCTCTGAGATAAGACATTTACATTTTTATCCAGTTTTAATTTTGGTAATTATATTCAAAATTATGAACTGAATATGTCATGAAAGAATCATAACAAAAATAACTACGTTCTCTCTTTAATTAGTGATTTTTATGTAAGTTTATTATAATACAATTACAAGGAAAGGGAAAATGACTCATCACTCACCGAGTTGAAGGCTGCAATGAGTGAAAAACATATTTGATGAACACTAGAATACATAATATTTCGGTTTTACACCTTATTCACGCTGTAGGAAACGAGTCACGTGGTTCGGGAGGTGTGCACATGCCTTAGTTTAATGACTGAATGCATTATCAATATGTTGGGAGAAACTGAGATGTTATATAAAACGTATATCGCAGGTGGCAATAGAATTAGTAATATAACAAAAAGAGTACAGAATGTTAAAACAAAAGATGGACAAATTTTGAAAAAAAATTGTGACTATTAAATGATGATGATGATAATACAAATAAGGAGTGATGGGCCAAAAAATGGAATTTTGTCGTTGGTTGAGGCCAGGTAGGTGTATGGTATCTAGGATATTTTGGTATGCAAGTTCCCATCTCCTGAGATCTGAAGCGGCAATGATTTCGGGGAAAACTTTGATTGCTCTCACAGTGAAACAGTCATTGAGGTTGCTAGAATGTCCTGAATACCAGACACCCCCTGGCCTCAACCACCGATAAAATTCCATTATTTTTTTTACCCCATCACTTATTATTATTAGTATTATCATTATTATCATTTAATTAGTTACAAAAAAAATTCAAAATTTGTCTGTCTTTTGTTTTAACATTCCGTACTCTTTTTTTATATTACTAATTCTATCACAATCTGCGATATACCTACTGATATATAACATCTCAGTTTCTCCCAACATATCGATAATGCACTCAGTCATGTGTTAAACTTCAGAGTGTGCACACCTCCTAAACCACATGACTCATTTCCTACAGATTCAATAAAGTGTAAAACCAAAATATGTTTTTCACTTGTCGCAGCCTTCAACTATAGTGAGTGCCTAAAGCCGTTTCCTTTTTCCTTAGTTTATTATATAATGAAAAATAAATGACTTTTTAAGAAAAATAGTAACATTTTATTTTTCATAATGAATTTTTACCTCTCATTTTCGGAACAATACACATTTACTAATTCAGTGTAATTATTTTCTCACTTGGAAAATTCTTTTTCAGATAATGTAGGGTAAACGGTGGTATCTAGTAATCTGAAGCAATTTTTAGAAAATGGGAAGTAAGAGGTTTTGTAAAGTAAGTTCAGAATAGAAACTTTAATAAATAGGTCTAAAATCAGATAAAAACTACCTATACTGGAAGCAAAGGTTTTTTTTTTTTGTATATTATTAACTTAATATCCTTACAAAACCGAAAAACATTAGATTTCTTACCTCCTTCATGGGCATCCGAAGCTTTAGAATCTCAGTGTAGCGGCAAAGTACTTCATGAGGTGCATGTATCTTGACAAAAGTGACATGTTTGACCTTCTCCTCTTCCAAGATCAACCCTTCATCCTGCAAGTTCTTTTGGAAGATCTCTCGCTTTCGTTTGGCATTGACAGCAGCACTGGATGCAGCCTTTGAGCTTTCCTCCTCCCATACCAGCACAAAATCCACTGAAATGCCATCCTCCGACATCGTCGGAACCTGTGGGGAAAAAATCAGATACACACAAGGTGAGGTAACAAATATGCACATGGATGTAATCTAAAAATAGTACTTATATTTAGCAATTGTAATACAAGGTAAGCTCTTTGTAATTTTAGTTTGATATACATTTGGCAGTGCCTCAGATTCATAGTCGGTCACTAAACAGTCAAACTTCATATACAAAAATTAAATATTAAAATGGATCATTGATTCACAGTATTTCCTGTAATGTAATATAGAAGTATTTACTGGTAAAGGTTCTTATTTAACATCATCATATGGAACTTTCTAGACATACTTTCATGCAATGCTAAGTAATTAATAAATACCTTGGTAAAATTTCCCCCTTTTTTGGAGAGAGTGTTTTGTCTCATCACCCATTATTCCATGAATCATAAGACCTGTATCCATATGTTTAAATTTCTCTACAACATTTAACACTGCTGCATTTACGATAATAACCATTTCCAGTGTCATTTCCCATCCAGTCATTTTCATATCACTCTTTGCTAAGGGAGGATGCACAAACTAAGTGGCTCGGTTAGGAAAAAGGGGAGGGGGGGTGGCTGGAATGCTACGCTGGGCTACGCCGGGCTATGTGGGGGGAGCGGGGGTTTCCGAGCCAGGCCATGTAGCTTCTCTTTCATAACATTTTTCACAGTTAAAATGAGGAACAGAACACACAACAACATGTGAATTTTTATTTCCGTCATTTAATTATTTAATTTACAATAGTCTGACAGGAAGAAACAGTACAAAATGTCCTCTGGAGTCAAAAGGGAAAAAATCTACGTGCTACGTGGAGGAGGGGGGGGGAGTAGAGGCAAAAGCCGCATAGGGCTACATGGGTAGGGGGGGGGGAAGCAGGGGTTCACAGGAGGCCAAAATGGAGCTACGTGGTTTATGGATGCTCCCTAATCAACAGGCAATGTTTGTTCCACTCTTCTAAACATTATTTCATTTTTACCAATTTTTCTACCCAGATTATCATAGCACTCTGGAAAAATCATTACATTAATTCTCCTTTACCTTACTTTTAATGTTTACAATTACCTCATTGATCAGCAATAGGTTTCACACACTTCCTTGTTTCATTACCGTCAAAACTTCAGCATTTACTATATTTGTTCTCACTCAGTACTATGAATATTATACTTTTCATATATCCACCGTATTTACTCCCTTTTGACCTTCTGATCTGATGATCAACCAAGATTTCCGATAATGGTCCCGTCATTAGTGCAGATTTCAATGAACACCAAGATCAAGTTTCCTCCACTTGCAAAAATGACCCCTACTGTATAACGTATTACCCTGAACATCTTCAATAATATTACTACTACTACATCATCATGATGCTTCAGGTGTGTTTCTGAAATCAAATTGTCTTTGAGAAGTCTATAATGTAACTGGAACCTAGAAGAACCTGAAGATTTTAACTACTACCAGAGGTTATAACAATAAGTTCCAAAGAAAAGATAAAACAGTATTAATAATTACCAATACTGATTATGTTTGGTATTCTTAGTAATGAATGTTGGATACTTTGAGTGAAGAGTTAGTTGTCATGGAGTAAGAAGAAGAGAGCCACTAATAATGCTAGTGTGTATGGGTGGTTACTAATAAACCAAGCACTGTAAAAACTGGACCTTTTATTCTTCAGTGACCATATTTCTTGAATCTAGTTTGGTGAAAGAACAAGAAATGGGTTATATTCAAGTTTTAAGGTTGTCAAAATATAAAAGACTACATTTTATCAATAATGTGGGGGCAATCTAAAGACAAACAAACTAAATCAGACTTGTCTCCTGGCGGCCATATCTATCAGTGTCAGACATAAATACAACTTACCCTTAAATCCTACAAGGTGTTTCCACTCTTTGGAATTCTGCTGGTCACTTCATTCCTGCATCCATGTACACAACGTGATTTTTAATTAAACTATTTCACCAAAAAGTCACCTGCTCTGATTGGGCACAAAAGTACTACAAAATCTCCAAACAACAATATGAACACAAAAGAGAACTAGAAAAATGATAAGGATGATCAAAAGTTCGCCACAAGCATTATGCTCGTAAACAGTCAATACTAAAGAGAGTAACATACTGGTATATTTGAGTGCAACAGTAAGAGCCCAATTATCTCAGTGAAATATTGTAAAATCAACATAAACTCCAACCTGCAGCTCTGAAATTCGATCCTTATAAAACTGGGCACAACACTTTAAAAATCATCAAGAGAAATTTGAGACTTACATTGATTTTAATAATGCAGTAATAGTCAAATATGAAATGTATTTCCATAATAATTAACATATGAGGCGTGTTAAAAAAAAGACAGAACTAATTAAATAGCGCGCCAACGGCTGCAGATAAAATTCTCTGACTACCATGCACACTAGCGGCATCTCTTGGCAAGGAATTGCAGCTTGCCGCACTCCGGTTGCTGCATTAGTTCATGAGTGACAGCCAGTTGAGTGACGCCATGCACAGAGTGCTCGTAGGATTACTGAGAAAGCGAGAATGAAGGAATTGGAGGAGCAATGCGTCTGTGTGAAATTTTGTGTTAAACTTGGGAAAACTTTTACTGAAACACTTCAAATGCTTAAACAAGCATACGGGGATGACTGTATGAGCCACATGCAGTGCTATGAATGGTTTAAGCCCTTTAAGGAGGGCAGGAGTTTAGTTACCGAAGATCCAAGATCTGGTTGACCTTCCACATCAACAGACAACCACCATGTTGAGAGGGTTTGCACTGTGATTCGTGAAAATCGCCATTTGACTGTCTGAGAGGTTGCTGAAGAAGTTGGCATAAGTGTAGAATCTTGCACTCACATCCTGACAGAAAAATTTGGAAAGCATCGTGTCAGTGCAAAAATGGTTCCACGCTTGTTGACGGATGACCAGAAGGAGAATCGAGCTAGGAGCTCTGAGGAGTTGCTTGAAAAAGCAAATGAGGACGAAAACTTCCTCAAGAACATCGTAACAGGCAATGAAACATGGGTTTATGGGTATGATGTGGAAACGAAGAGGCAGTCTTCACAATGGGTGGGGAAAGGATCTCCTCGACCAAAGAAAGCGCAGATGAGTCGGTCGAACATCAAGGTAATTATGGTCGTGTTTTTTGATTGCAAAGGGTTTGTGCACCATGAATTTGTACCATGTGGTCAAGTGGTAAACAAGGAAGTCTACCAGAAAATTCTGACACGATTGAGAGATGCTGTGCATAGGAAAAAGCCTGAACTGTGGGAGAATCAGTCGTGGATGTTGCACTATGACAACGCACCCGCTCACGCATTGGTTGTTTGTCACGAATTATCTGGCAAAACACTCCAGTTGTGCCTCAACCACCCTATTCTCCAGACTTGGCTCCAGCAGACTTTTTTCTCTTACCAAAACTGAAAACCACATTGAAAGGACATTGTTTCCAGACCATAGCAGAAATTCAAGACAATGCAACGAGAGAATTGTGCGCCATCAGAGGAATTGCATTCCAGGAGGCATTCCAAAACTGGAAGAAACGATGGCAATGGTGTACCGATAGTAAAGGAGAGTACTTTGAAGGGGACAGTGTGTAAAAGTTTGTATGATGAGCAATAAAGGATTACAGCAGAAGTTCGGTATTTTTTTGAACACACCTGGTATTACAGTCACTATCCTTTTTTCAATCCAGCAGTGGTAATGAACAAGCTTCTTTCATAAACTCCTGGCTTGCCACCACTTGTAACATCTTCTCCTACTTTGAAATCTAGTAGTGAGGTCTTTTGTACTTTTGTCATTCAGCTGCCTCATGATCTTCAAGTTACTGATTTTTCAAAATAAGCTTTAGCTATTCTATTTACACAATTATCAATATGGGACCAAACCATTTCAATTTTTATTTTTCTAAGACCTCCTAGAATTTTTTATAGTTCTAGTTTGATTCACTTCTGATTTTTTTGTTTCTAGTCTTATGGAAACTTGAACAGAGGGATTTTATTTTAGTCACTTGTATCTGGTTGTTGTCACTTCTAATCAGTTTATAGTCTCTTGGTTAAGATGAGGAGCAGGTAATTTTTGCAAAAAGATACTTTTCCTGCATAAGGAAAATTTTTTCCCTATAATATCAGTGTAACATGAAACATGAAGCTGTTTTATCCTATTGTTTGTTTCTGGTTTTAGCCCGTTCTCAGCAGGTATTACAAAGGTATTTAAAGTCTGTAACAGTTTGCTGCTGTCCCAATTTTAATTTGACTTCTTGTTTCCCTGCTAACTGCCAAGCACATAGTTTTAGTCTCACTTATCAAATTTATTTTTTCACCAAAAAGCCAAACTCATATCATTTTCAAAAACCATGACATTAATGTTATTTTCATGTCATTTTAATGTTTTTTTTTAGCTTTTCACATTTTTTCATTTCCTGGTATTTTCTTCTTTTTATTTTACCTCCTCAATTTATATCTCTTTATCAAGTTCCGATCTCAGATTTTCTATCCACTTTTTTCTTACTCTCTTCTCTCTTACAACAACAAATACATGATCTCATTCAGGTAGTCACTAGAAAAGACCTTTACATCTTGGATCAGATCCCAGACAGTTTGACCCAGGGGGGTGGCAAAATCATGTTACAAAGGGGAGACAATGAAGTTCTTACCCCGGCCCGGAAAACTCAGATCCTTCATTACCAACTGTTTCAACTCAGCCATATTCTGTTATCTTATGAGAGTTCTCTCTTGTCAAACCATTTATTGCTATATAGGAACGAAGTCTTTCTCGGCGTTGAGAATGGATGTAGTCTTCTCGGGAGACTAGCCGAGTAAGTAAGATGTTTCCACACGATATTTCGGCGATCTCAGACTCCGTCTTCTGGAAGATGGCGACGGAGTCTGAGATCGCCGAAATATTGTGTGGAAACATCTTACTTACTCGGCTAGTCTCCCGAGAAGACTACATCCATTTATTGCTAATTAACAAATTATTTATCATACAAAAATCAAGAACATATTCACATTCTACACTATGTAGACCTAAGAGCCTAATATTGACCTCAGTTTCTTCAAACATAACAATCCGGTTCCACAATCTGTCTATTCATACAGTCTGCCTACGAATTTTAACTCTTACTCATCCGAAAAACCTACCTGTGAAACATGAACCTGCACATTATGCATTTTTCCTTCATCCCATTTACTAGTTAGTTTATTATCTTACTGACAAATTCCAAGATACTATGCTCGTCGAGTTCTTCATGGACAATAAATTTGAGTCCGGTCTTCATAGTACTTTTATTCCCACTCAAATACAAACTGTATTTTTGTAGGTTTTTTTGTGTATTTTGTTTCCATTGGTAGAGTAAGACAAAAATATGAAAGATAGCGGAAGATTTTGAACTAGAAAAGAGCCTAGACCAAAATAGTGTTGCATGGTATATTAACAAAATTGTTAATTGAAAAATATATTGACAGTGAACATTTTCTGCAATCCTTGAAAGTATTGTTTGAACCAATAACACAAAACTATATTGTTCTTTTGATTTGGTTTGTATTGAAAGCTGCCGTATTAACCTTCATGGCTAAATCTAAGGGATTACTAGGAGTGCGCCATTAATCCAGAAAATTCACTCCTCTTGCCTTTCTTTCCTTTTGGAAAACTTTAAAATTCTTTTGTAAATTGCATCTTCATTTATGAAACACACAAATCCTCTACACAAAACAGGACATTACCACATTAAAACATTGTACAATATCAGCAGATTTTTTCTTATATTTTAACCAATGTTTGTGAGGAACATAAATTACAAAATCCCACCCGGGACTTAAAATTAAAACAAATACTAGTAAGTATACACAACAATAATAAAAAAATAAATCAAAGCGTCAATTAATTTCTGGTATTGCAAGTTACAGCTATAGTGTAATATGTAATAAATGCAACAAACACACTTTTTTTTACTTACGGCTTTACATCTCATCAACATCATTAGAGGCAGGATGGGAGTGGGAAAAAGAAACGGGGAGGAATTCGGCCATGGCCGATTCAAGGAAGCATCCTTGCATTCGCCTGGAGTGATTTGGGGAAACCTAAATCTGGATGCCCGGACGGGGATTCGAACCATCGTCCTCCACAATGTGAGGCCAGAACATTAACTGTTCATCCACCATGATCCGTCCAACAAACACAAATAGCAGACCAGCATAATTTACTTCCCTGCCCACCCATACGGGACTCTAGCACAGTGTAAGATGAAAAAGTTTACCGGAGTTAGATAAACAGTTAAACACCTTATCTCCAACCGTGTTACTCATGTGCCGTCTAGATTATGAATTTTTCTAAAATTCTTGCGGCCACCACCTAGCTTCATTAAACCCCAAGTTAGGAAAGGTAAGGCTTACATTGCAATGAAAGTCACTGCTAGTAAGTTCAAATTCAAATATATGGTAAATTGGCGATCCTTTCACAGTTGCTTGTTACACAATTGTAAATGAAAACACCGTCTATTAGCAACTGGTTTTATTCATATAGGCTCAGAAGCGTTTCGCCCTTGTGGAATTGGGCATCGTCAGTGATTGTGAATGTATATACATGTTGTTGTTCACAAAATTACAATAGAATGTATTTTATTATTATTTAGTTACATATATTAATATTGTAATTTTGTTAACACCAACATGTATATGCATTCACAGTCACTGACGATGCCCCATTCCACAAGGGCGAAACGTGTCTCAGCCTATATGAATAAAACCAGTTGCTAATAGACGGGGTTTTCATTTACAATTGTGATTCAAATTCAAAGTTTCACTATTTTCTCAGAAAAATTGTACAAGTCCAAACAATCGATGGCTATCAAAAAATCTTTACCAAGTTCTTAGACTGCAAGTTATGAAAAGCAATCAGACCAGACCAAACCCCGTTGTAAAATTTGAAAGTCACATTGAATATAAACTGAAACTGTTCCACCGTACTACAACATTATAAAAATGGCTACTCCCGGCCTTGCATCTTCATGTGGCACTACCTCCATTTCGCGCCAAACACAGCACCACCCGACAATGTTACTGCTCCAGTGGTCACCAGCAAAAAGGACAAGCGAGGCCAAACTGATAGTGTAGCACTAGATCTGTAAAAGCATTTAACAGAGTGAGCCATAAAATGATAGTAAATAAAAACTATTTGAGTGGGTGTGAAGGTGATTTTCTGGGTAGAAGAATTTTTAAAAGGTAGAAAACAGAAAGTTAGGGTAGGAAATGCACTATCAAAAGAACTGGAAGTGAAAATGGGAGTGCCACAGGGTAGCGTATTGGGAACATTGCAGTTCATTATTCTAATCAATAATTGTGTTGATTGTTTACTATCTGAAATAAGATTGATTACAGATGACATAATGCTATATGAAAGGATCAAAATGGTATAGGATTGTAAACAGTTGCAGGGTGATCTGGACAGGATATCTAGTTGGGTTGGTAGACATGGGATCAAGATAAATGCAAAGAAGAGTCAGCTGATTAGCTACACAAATAAAAACCAAAAGGTTGATTATGATTATAAGGTGGGGAACGAATTGTTTGCTGAAGACTTGAAATGTAAATATCTTGGCATTACATTTGATGACAAGCTAAACTGGGCAGGGCACATTGGTAGGGGGTAGGAAAAGGTTTCAAAATTCTGCACTTGGAGAGAGTGATGAAGGGATGTACGAGAGAAGTAATGGAATTGGGTTAAAAAACTTTGGTCAGACCATTGCTTGAATATGGTAGTGTAGTATGGGACCCTCATTTTACGTATCAAATACAGGAGTTGGGAAGGGTGCAGAAAAGGGCTGCTAGATTTGTTTCTGGAAATTACCACAGAATGCAATCAGTTCCAGATATGATAAAAGAGCTGGAATGGGATTCATTGTAAGACAGGAGGAAGGTGAAAAGGGTCATGGGAGTGTACAAGGCGTATACTGGTGAGGAGGCATGGAAAGATATTGGTGTAGGTATGAAAAGTAGTGCATGGAAGGAAAAAGATGACAACGACCATAAACTGGAACTGGATTTCAGGCACAAGGATGTGGGAATATTATCTTTTTTAGGCAAGGGTGTCAAGGATTGGAATAAGTTGCCAAGGGAAATGAATAATTTACCAAAAATGTTGAAAGAATTCAAAGTAAAAATTTGTAGAGGGCAAATGTAAGTGGGTGCAGGAAAAGGGGAAGTGTGTTCCATTGCAATTTAATTTAATTTAAAAAACAAAGCTGCCAAGACGCGCCCGTTGACCAAATAAATAGAATCACTGCTTTCTCGACAAATCACTCCGCGCTCAAAGGGCAACTGGTATGGAAACTGTGTATTCATGTGCCGAATTGAAAAATACTCGTAGTTCTTCAATTTTTTTTTGCTCTCATTGCTCCTACCATTTGAAATTTTCCAGTAGCTAGGATTTGAGGTAAATGTAAATTTTAATCCTTATGAAAATTTCTGTCTCTTCAACCGTTAAGCTGTAAAAAATTATTTACTGTCATTCCAAAATTTACTCATAACTTTACTCAATTTTTCAGCTACGAGGCTCAAACAAAGTTTTTTCAGCTTCATTCGATACTAAACAAGCCATGTTTATTCTTCTACAGAAAGATATGATGCAATACCGGTAGCTTATTTTCGACCCCGCTATAATAATTTTATGACGAGTTTGAAACCGGCTTTAAATGATTCTCAAATGCCTATGTTGCGTTTCAAAGTCGCTACCCGTTTTCTCAGATTTATTATGAATTTTTCAGACATATTTAAAAACAATCTCTACTTTGTTTCATCCTGATCAAAATACTGCATGTTGCTTAACAAGACTTACTAAACTTTGTTTCTAATAAATTATAGAGTATTCCGAAAATGTTTTCCCCCCTTTATTCTTCAAATGATTAAATTTTCTTTGTGCCATGAGTCTGACTTTTTACTAGATAATGTTTAAAAAACAACCGTTAAACTGTACTGAGCTTTCCTAAACTTAAGTATGGTGTATAAGCAAAAATTAAGTTTCTCTCTTTCTATAAGGTGACTTCCTACATCTTTCCAAAATACGACTTCTTGAATTTTAAAGTTTGTAATTTCGTGTTAAATTTTTCATGCCCGCTTTTTAGCTTTTAACGTCTTTAAACTTTTTAGTATGATTTCCTTGTTACCAAATTGATTATCTTTTGACGCTTTATTTACCCTATCTTAAGAACTGAAGATAATATTGACTTTAGCGAAATTATATCGTAACCAAATATTGCATATGCACATGTTATGTTGGGCCTTTCTACAGCTGTTTATTTAGAATTAGAACTTGAATTTACTATTTATAAACTTTACTTATTGCCTGAATTAACCGTTTAGTTTTGATTTATTGCCTGAATTACCTCCAAAAATGACTAAAGTTGCGGTATCGTGTGGTTCACCTGAGCCCGTTACACTGTAAACAAATTTCGTTATGCAAATTTACGAAATTATAGGCTAGCTTACAACAGATACAAAAGCATGAAGTAATATGCCAACTCAAAATCCTTTATTGAACAGCTACTTAATTACAAAACTTGGCAACCATACTGACTTAAATGGAAGTAGAGAGGATACCGAAGCTTCATCTCAAAAGATTCCCCAAGGTGAACTGACAGCAATAACAAAATGTAACTACACCCAAACTGTAAAGGCACAGACGAATTCTTTTTCTTCAGTTTTTGAAATATTATTTGAAACATGTTATTTAAAATACCAATTTTATACAAAAACTTAAAGTAAAACCGCGTTGTCGGTGTAGAGGGCAACGCCCATCCTGAACCGGTCAATACATTGGACCTAACGAAAGGATTTACAGGAGCGACCAAAGTAATCTCTTTACCAGTTACATATGTGTAGATTCCTAACTGCATACCGCAAATGAGGAGGAAGTGACTGGCACATTCGAAAAAACCCCTACGCCAAATTACAGAGTTCATAAGAAAACGACGGCAGGTGTGCCTATTTATATCGACCTAACTTCTAAAAGTAATTTTTTGTAGTTATAACGACCTTGTGACAGTTTGAAGTGCCGCGAATTTCTCCTCTGAAATAGCTTAAGTGGAATCAGAACCACGAAAACCACTCATTTTGCGAGATAATACAATAAAAAGAATGCTTCGGACGTGTTGTAAGGTATTAGCAACATCTGTGTGCATGACACAATAATATATTCCTGGGAAAAGACAAAATACCAGACTCGTAATACTATATCGTAAATTACCAATATTCCTACTGACGCGAGGCACTCCACAACATTTTAGTGGCTCTTTGGGACCTTCCATAAACTACGTGCTTGGTCTGGAGGAAAAAGAGGGGGTAGAAACCTACGCTGGGTTATGTGGGAGGGAGAGGTGTTCCGCGCTAAACCATCTAGTTTTTCATTTGTATTATTTGCCACAGTTAAAATAAGGTACAGAACACACAACAGTATGTGGATATTTATTTTCGTCATTTAATTATCTATGTATATAATTTACGAAAGTCAGACAAGAGAAAACAGTACAAAATGTTCTCTGGAAAAAAGCTACTTGCCACGCGGTAGAGTGGGGTGTGGGGGGGAGGACGTTCACAGGAGGCCAAAATGGAGCTATGTGGTTTATGGACGCTCCCTTCCTGACAATTATAACCTCCGAGTCACGCGTGACATGGGGTACGTTAAGAAAGAGTGATCTAGTAATAGTGTTAATAGAAAGTTTGTATCGCTAAAAGAAAAAATGTTCCTAATCTCTGTTTTTCGATGATGTAACAGAATAAGTCGTCTAGTGGTTTCCAGGCTCGTCGACGACGTCCTTCGATCCGGGAAGGAATTACGGAGCGAAAGAAATTAGTCATGATATTTCGTAAAAGGCATTTCCCCAATTTCCTGAAGCCATTTGAGAACATCATTGAAAAGAAAAATCAGAATGGTGTGACAAGAGATGAAACCACTTCGTCTTGAGTCCCAGGCCCGAATTGAAATTCCAGGACAAATCGAAGGTCGATACAGCTTAATTTAATTTAATTGCAATGGAGCACACGCTCCGGTGGCAATTTCCCTACACATCCAACTTCCCCCTTTCCTGCACCCACCTACATTTGACCTTTACAAATTTTAACTTTAAATTCTTTTAACTTTTTTGGTAAGTTATTCATCGTTCCCCTCGGTATCTCATTCCAATCCCTGACACCCTTACCTAAAAAAGGAAATCTTCCCACACCCTTGTGCCTGAAATTAATTGCCAGCTTGTGGTCATGGCCATCTTTTCCCCTCCATGAACTACTTGTCGTCATACCTACTGCAATATCTTTCCATGCCTCATCGCCAGTATACGCCCTGTAGACTCCCATGGCCCTCCTCATCCTCCTCCTGTCTTGCAATGAATCCCATTCCAGCTCCTTTATCACATCTGTCACTGATTGCATTCTGCGATAATTTCCAGAAACAAATCTAGCAGCCCTTCTTTGCACCTTCTCCAACTCCTGTATTTGATACTCAAAATGTGGGTCCCATACTACACTACCGTATTCGAGCAATGGTGTGACCAAAGTTTTGTAACCCAATTCCTTTACTTCTCTCGTGCATCCCCTCATCACTCTCTCCAACAAGGGCAGGATTTTGAAACCTTTTCCTACCACCTGTCCAATGTGTCCTGCCCAATTAAGCTTGCCGAATCATATCATATAATTTAACGTTGCTTCACTTCCTTGTACATGTATTTCAGTGTCTAATATGACCTATCAGTACCTGATTTCAGTCATGTTGGTAAGCGCGCAATTAATAACAGATGTTTGCATGACGCATATATAAGACGCATAAACAACCGACGTCCAACATGCGAACCGCGCAAATTGAGGCGCGCAAATCGCTCTTTAGAAATTAATTCGAATGTCCACAAAAATATTAAACCAAAAAGTTTATTCAATTAAAACAGGAATTTAAGCGATGAAAAATTCTGCACAATATTTTCATATCCGGAGTGCAATTCGGTAAATTTATTTATTGACAGATGAGTAGCAATTAATTTGTTTTGAGCATCATCAATAATTTAAAATCAACCGGTGATAGGCTAAGAAGTTCTTTGGTTTTTTCTTTTTTTTTTACCATAAATATCTCTTCTCACAAATGGCAATGAATATGTGTTTTAATCAACATGGCGATGCAATGACATTCAATTACAAAATAGAGAAGCACTACGTTTAAGGGAGAGCTATTTCGCTGTCAAACTCGTTAACCTGTAACACTCTCAGCCGATCTTTAAGACCACACCAGTTTATCAGTCAAATTAATTAAGCTCTCTATTTTTCATTTCTCTTCCAGTACTGTTCCAGAATTTATAAGTGATGACACTTCGTCTAACGGTGAATTACCGCAGAACACAATCAGTAAACAATATGATAAAGGAGCTGTAATGGGGTTCTCTGGAAGAAACGAAGACAGTAATGGCAGTGTACAAGGCGTATGTTGATGATGAGGCGTGGTAAGGTATTGGCGTAAGAATTAGTAGTAGTGCATGGAAGGGAAAACATTACCACGATCACAAGCTGGCACAAGATTTCAGGCACAATCGTGTGGTAAGGTTTTCTTTCGTAGATAAGAGGGTCTGGGATTACAATAAGTTAACAAGAGAAATGATTAATAACTAAGCAAACACGTTGAAAGAATTTGTACAGGGCAAAATAAGCGGGTACAGGAAAGAGAAAAAATGGGTGCGTAGGGAAACTGCCACAGGAGTGTGCGCTCCATCGCAATTAAATTAATTAATTACTTTTCTCGCGGCTTTTTTCGCTTAGAGAAAGTTCGTAATCTACGTGCTGCGGTCAAGGAGGGGGGGGGGGGGGAAAGGGGGTGGTAAGCTACGCTGGGCTAAGGGGAGAGGGGAAGTGACGGAACCAGCTACGTAGCTTTTGATTCATTTCGTTACAGTTAACACGAGGTATAGAATACATAACAGCGACTGGGTATTTATTTCCATCATTTTAATTATTATTTTAGATACCATATATACAAACATTGCGGCGCAAGTGACTTGAAGTCATTCTTTTCAGGTCGCACGGAGCCGACACATTTGATCTAACCGATACGCGACGGCTCTTTTCGCCTCGAAAAACAATAGGCACCCAGTACCTACACTCAAATTTACTTACAGATATCACACGGGATTTTCCACGCCAGTAATATTTTGTATTCTTTTGAAAAGAAGCTTTTTTGATTCGGATCGTACGCGTGTCGTTCTGTGAATTTCAGTGCACGTTTAATTAGGGCTATAGTGATCTCTGAAGTGTTATTTGATGATCAAAACATGGTGTGAAATGGCGCTATACTATAAATTTTACGAGGCTTATCGGAAATATTTTTCCAACGAGTTTTCAATTTCCAAAATGACGTCAATGAACTATCGAAACCTTTTAAGCAAGGCAAACAATCATTCAGTGGTAACAGGGGCGTAGCTACTATGGGGGTAGGCGGTGCAGTGCACCGGGGCCCCTAAGCTCAGGGGCCCCAAATCATACCTCAGTGGGCCCCCAAGGATACCTCAGGGGGGCCCATGAATACCTCAGGGGGGCCCAATGATACCTCAGGGGGGCCCAATGATACCTGGGGGGCCCAATGATACCTCAGGGGGCCCCAATGATACCTCAGGGGGCCCCAATGATACCTCAGGGTGCCCCAAAGGATACCTCTGGGAACCTCCAAGCTCAGTTCAGAGGGCCCACCGGCCGTTCACGGCAAACTAAAGACCTTTAGCTCTACCGTCGTCTTAAGGGGCCAGACACAGGGAGCCCCCTCAGTAAGAGGCCCTCACCGTTCAGAGGGGCCCCCAACCACTGCTCAGGGGGGTCCCAGCACAACTCAGGGGCCCCCAGCCTTAGCTCAGGGGGCCCCTACCAGCAACATAAAGCAAAAAAAAGGTCTCCCATCTGGCCTGAGGGTCCAAAATAAATGTTTTGCACCGGGGCCCTTGTTGACCTAGCTACGCCACTGCCTGGTAATGAAGAAAGAAAGGAGACTAAACTCCAGCAAGCAAAAGAAAAAATGCCGCTCTTCTTATCTGTTTCTACGCGATAGGTAAAGTCTGTTCTATTTTATCAATCAATAAACAATGACGATTGAAATGATACTGTTTTAGTAATACCTCAAATAGTACCTGAGAAAGAGGTTTCCCAGCAATTTATCATTTGCAAGAGTGGCTATTGTTAACATTTTATTAGAAATATTTATAACTAAAAAAATAAACTCACACAAAGAAAATATTAGTCGTTTTCATTAAATTATATACCCAATAATTTTACAGATAGTCTTGTAAGAGAAAACAGCACAAAATGTCTTTTTGAATTAACAGGGAAAAATTACCCTCACACAGAAAGGGGGAGGGGTATCAAGGCAAAAGCCACGTCCGGCTATGTGAGTGCAGGGGTGGGGGGGGGGGGGGCCTCAAAAGATGCCGCAATGGAGCCATGTAGCTTATGGACGCTACCTTATGAATACTGTTCGCTTTCGCACCACACCACTAACGGAAAACAATTCTCAGAACTGTTAGCATCATCACTGTAGGTGAGACACCAGTTAGCCATTACACAGTCGAAACTAAATTTTAATTTCTATCTTCAAAATTCAATGACCAAGAGAGAACACTTATGTTCTAACCAATGACAACCTTGTGTTTTCTTATTTAGTCAAGACAACATGGTCAATCGCATCAATAATGGAGCGTGCACAAACTACGTGGCTCGGTCCAGGGGGGGGGGGTTAGCTGTAAGGTTACGCAGGGTTACGGGGGGGGGGGGTGTTCCGAGCCAGGCCACGTAGCTTTCCTTTCATAACATTTTTCACAGTTAAAATGAGGAACAGAACTCACAACAGCATGTGAATATATATTTCCCTTAGTTAATTATCTCCGTATGTAATTTACAATCGTCTGACAAGAGAAAACAGTACAAAATGTCTTCTGGAATCAAAAGGGGAAAAAAGCTACGTGCTACGTGGGGAGGGGGTTTGAGCCAAATCCACGTAGGGCTACGTGGGGCTAAGTGGGAGAGGGAGGGGGGGTTCACAGGAGGCCAAAATGAAGCTACGTTTTTATGCACTCTCCCTAACCTGAAACAGAATATACTTAGATGAAAGTTCTGGCTACTGCCCGCTTCAACATATACCATACCTATTGTCTTTAATTCTCAATATGTTCTCTACCCTCCGTATCTTCCACATGATTAGTCAGAATAATTTTTGCCTTGTAAGTATCCATCCAACGTCGACCACAGCTGGCAACTACTGAGCAATTGAAGCCCATATTAGGTCTTCGCGAGAAGTTCACAAACATCTTACCCAAATACGGCAGTTGGAAGAATTGTTTGCGTAAATAACTCTAGAGCAGAATCAGTAACTGACACGATAAGGGAGCTGGGTTTTGAGTCATTGGGTGACGGAGGCAGTTGAAGACAATAAAACATACATTGGCGATAAGGCTTGAATAACGGAAGATGTAGAAAGAAAGATGACCACACTAACAAGTGAGTTTTGATAAAGGAAGTGGGACTTCTTTCACTTATAGAGAACGGAATCAGGGATTGGAAAAAATTATCAAGTGGGTGCTAAAAAATTTATCTATACGAGTGGGTACCCAAAAATAACCGGAATAGCATTGCCGTGGGCGGAGCTTGTATAGTACGCGTTACTGCCGCTAGACGTTTACAGCGCAACTCATTGTCAGTTCACTGCCACCCGTGTTGTTGACCTGGCTTGTTCTGTTAATCTGCAGTGATTGTTTTGGCTAGGGTTGTTTCCTTTTTTATGATGGCAAGTTTAAGTGAACAACGTGCAACTGTGAAATTTTGTTTTCTATTCAGTAAAAATGCTGCTCAAACTGTTTTAATGATGATAACAGCTTACAAAGATGATGCTATCGGAAAAACTCAAGTGTTCGCTCGGTTTAAAAATGGTGGCATGTCGATTGATGACAAACCTCGTTCTGGACGTCCATCAACTGCCCGAATCGACGAAAATGTTGAAAAAATTCGAGAGCTTGTGCTCTCAGACCGTCGACAGACAATTGATCAACTGTCTTTTTTTTCTTTCTTGTTGCTATACGCCTCGTTTCCGGCTAAGGTCATTAGAGGTGGGATGGGACTGGGGACAAGGAACGGGAAGGAATTCGGCCATGGCCTTTTGAAGGAAGCATCCCGGCATTCACCTGGAGTGATTTGGGGAAACCATGGAAAACCCAAATCTGGATGCCCGGACGGGTATTCGAACCCACGTCCTCCCGAATGCGAGGCCAGAACTTTAACCGTTCACCCACCACTCTCGGTGATCAACTGTCAGAGATTAGTGGGTTGTCTTTCAATTCGGTTCAGCGAATTTTAACCGAAGATTTGGCAATTAGAAAGGTTGCTGCCAAGTTTGCTCCTCGGGCTATGACTGACAATCAAAAAGAACGTCGACTTGAAACATATCGTGCTTTGAAACAACAAATTGAAATTGATCCAGATTTTCTGTCAAAGGTCATTTACTAGTGATGGGTCATGGTGCTATGGTTACGACCCAGAAATAAAGCAATAGTCCAGGCAACTGAAAACGTCATTGTCACCCCATCCAAAAATTGTCGTCAAATCAAACATCAAAACAATGCTCATTTGCTTTTTTGATGCCGAGGGCGTAGTTGATTCAGAGAGTGTTCCCCTGCATCAGACCGTCAATCAAACCTGTTATTTGGAAGTTGTTTTTTTTAAAATTACGCAACAGTGTTCGTCAAAAAAGGCCCGATATGTGGCAGATAGTATATACTGGTTCTTTCACCACGACCATGCACCCGCACACACAACTGTCTCTGTTATGCAGTTTTTGTCTAAAAATGACATGGTTCCGCTGACCCACGTCCTTTACTCGCCTGACATGGCTCCGTGCGCTTTTTTCTTATTTACATGTATGAAAAGGGGTATGGAAGGACACCGATTTGACAACATTGGAGAGGTCGAGAAAAAAAACGGAGGAATTGTCAGCCATTTCTAAAGATGACAACAGAAAATGTTTCAAAGAGTGGAAGCATCGGTGTAACAAATGTATTAGTTGTAATGGAGAGTATTTTGAAGGGGATAAGATTGATTTGTAAAAAAATGGAATATTTATAGCTTTTAAAAAATAATTCCGTTTTTTTTGGTACCCCTACATACAGTGTAAAAATTGGTATAATATAGAAACGAGCGCAGAGAAACTGCCGCAGGCGTATATGTTCCATTGTGATTAATAACAGAAAATTCTCGGTCTAAAACTGATGAAAGGATTTTTTCATTTTGAAACTGTCTTAACTTTTCAACTTAATCTATTTCAGATCAAATCATTTCTTCCAGCAATGCTCCAGCGCCACTATTCCCACCTAATGCGGTTTTCGTAATATCAGAAAAATCCTGTAATCGTTACCGATTCGATAAAAAAAATTGATCGACAAGGAAATCAATTTTCTGAGAAGGTAAATTCCGACGAACGGAGGTTATTCCAACAATTTGTAGTTCAAGTAAATTTTTTCACAAAATAATTATGTGACTGGACGCACAGTATTGAAGTGTCCCGATGAATGACTGCATGGGAACGTGAGGACTATACTGTTTTCACGCAGGAAAGGCGGGCCAAGGTCACTCCGCTCTATCCCCACCACGCTACCCCAGCCCCTACAGGCGAAGGGGAAACAGCTGCCGCGCATGCGCAAACGTCACCACGACGTATGTCTTACAATATGTTGCATCTAATTTGATGATTTCTTCAGTAAAATCGATCATTTTAACTATTTGTCGTGACGAAAATGAGTGAATCGTATGTCATAGAAATTTCGTGTTTACCAACTACAATTTCATATGTTAATAAATATAAAAATTATTTACATATCAAGGAATAAAACTTACTGCTTCCAATAATTATTTTTAGTTTTAAAACTTGCGCAAGACATTTCGACGATTAAATCCAATTTTTAGATGTCTTTCCCAGTGGAAGTTAATTATCTAAACACGTCGTTTAAATTTGAAATGAAAGTGATATTTACTCGAAGCGATAGCTTCTGACTAAAGAAATCGTTGATGAGACCACCATTGCGTTTAGAGTGTTGTCAAATAAACTTCCTTGCGTGATTTTGATTTACCCACGTCTCCTCAACATAGATGACAGGTCGAAGAGAATGTTCCTTCCTTAAATCGTGCATTTTTCTTAAAAATGAGACCCTTGCCGCAACAGTGTCTTTTCCATCAGAAAACGTCTACCGTCATTACATTTTCTGTATATGAAGTCGAGTGCTTTTAATAACTTATACTCCTCCAGTGTAGTTAATTTTCTCTTGTGGTGGGTGCCTTGGTAGGCAAACCACGTTACAATTATCTTTCATACCTTTATGATTAATAATTGTGGATTTTTAATTTTAATTTATATGAAGGATTGGAAATTTACTAATTATGCAAGAATCTCGACGTCAGTTGGAATTTAGGAAAAATTGTCACAATATGACATTTATTTTCTTATCACTGGCGATTACAAGTCTGAGCGAATTTACCGTTAACATTAACACAAATTGGCAAAATCATAAAAGCAACGCTCAGAGTTACAATTAGCCGTCATGAGCAAGCAAACAACTGTATATTTACTTTTAAATATCTCAGAATCAAAATGCAAGAAATAATGACAGTTGGAACAATAAAAATACAAGTTATGATGACCTCAGACAAAGGTATCATAATACTGTGACTTTACAGTTAAACAATAAAATCATGGGCGCCAGAATGAACAATATATCATTCGAAAATAACTAGTTCTGGCAAATTATGCCGCTAGCTCAGGGGTTTTTACAATTACAAAGTGAGAACATGGACCTATCCTCTCAAAGTCGCTTACGGGTTCTGTTTCACGGAATGCACAATCACATGGCTTGGTCGTAATAAATTACCATTGTAGTTCTGCGTCTGATGTCTGTGATGAGTGTAGCGGACCCACGATATGTGAGATTATCTCACAAGTCGGCTATAGGCATCTCTGGTCTGGCAATGCGCATCATCGCATTACCGGCTGTGTTGCGGTGATAAGCTAGCTCCAGCAAGGCAAGCTGCAGATAGCGAAAGAAGTCAACTTTCCAAGTCAACCTCAGACTGGTGCGATCGAAGTTAGAAT
The DNA here is from genome assembly GCA_031002005.1 of Vandiemenella viatica. NCBI lineage: Eukaryota > Metazoa > Arthropoda > Insecta > Orthoptera > Morabidae > Vandiemenella > Vandiemenella viatica. The sequence continues at coordinate 172,500,467 of CM061919.1, forward strand.
CTAGAATCTCAGCTCCTCGCTCTTCGGTCCACGAGGAAACTTCTTGCTCCGCCCATTTGTAGTCTCGAAGCTCACATACAACAAAAATTCCCAGGATTTTGAGTTATACGCTCATTTTGATTGGACCTTCAGGTCGGCACCTAATGTCACGTGATAACCTCGATATGTAATTTGGCCAAAGAATCCAACAGAGGTCGGACATATTCGGCTAAGTTCGCCGGGGCGAGAGAACATTCGGGTTTCGGACGGCAGGCTTTTCCCGCTCGGTGAGTGACCCATCCCCAGGGAGCAGGGTGTGTGGTCTGGCAAATCCCAAATCCGCGACTTTTTGTCGCCAAGGCTCGGGAACACCAAGATTAGCTTCAAGCCTACATAGCTCAATAATTCTTGAATATTCGCTTTGCTACGATACACTGTATAAGTTCACCATTTCATTACAGTCCTCACTTGGAATCTTGCGTACTTTATAAAATTACAACAAAAATCTATTCACGTGGTCGCCCAAGATTTATGTAAATTACTCTTATATTATTACATATATAATAAAAATGCACCTTGTAACGTGGCGACAGCGCGGCTCGTTACACTCTTTCAGTACCTCCCTCAATTTTCATAAGGTAGGGTATTCACCACGGTCATAAAATTCTAGAACGGAACGTCGAATGATAACTTTCTGAAAGTCATCCATCTCCGTGACCAGTTTTTCTCGGTGAATGTTTTTATTTGGAGAAGAAAAGGATGTCCCTGGAACACTCAGCTGGGCTTCGCTAAATACACGCTGCACTGTTCGTAACGATACGCCACACGCCTCTGCCGTAATTTTTAATGGTTTCCTAAAAAGTATACTAACTTTCTCTTCAGTGTTTTCTAACGTCTTAAAAAATTATACACATAAAAAATAATTGTTTTAACTGTCGCCTAATGTAACAACTATCTGACGCCATTTCACTTGCATTTTATAACGGTGTATCGGAATAGACATTACAATACTTCGACAAACGACAATGCCTGTAGGCAGAGGCCTGCTCGGAGGGGAAGGCAACTGGAGGGGGTGGTGAGGTGAGGCACGGGGCAAGGGGCACATGACCTTGACGCGCCACTTGAGAGTGAATATAGTATAGCATACTCGTCGTCAGGGTTCCGGTCATTCAAGCCTCGCCACCACAAGGGAGGATCGCCGTATTCTGCACCAAACACATCGTAACCCCTTCACATCTGCGTCTGACATCCGAGAACAAGTAATGAACTAATCTCATACATTTTTTTCTAGTGTATGACAGGTGAGTGAAGTGCCATTTATAATTATAACGAAGCATAAAATGAGCTTTAAAATGCTTCATACACTATTCAAGAATTTTCATACAAATGCGCCTTCGATCTGTTGGAAATCGAGATAACGACTTGCAGAAAGTGTTTTTAATGTGCAATCCTTGTAGCTAAAAATTTCAAACGCGTTCTTCTGAAATACCTGTAGTCAAAGCAAATTCACGCTCTTAAGTACGCTGGTCACACATTTCTCCAACAACTGTGCTTTTCGAATTTTTATACGTAATCCAAATGGGCCTTCAACAAGGTTCGTATGATTACGTTTAAACACGCAGCGAAATCAATACTACTAATTATTTCGCGATTGAGAACATGTCTCAGTGTCAATTTTCCCATTCACCTACTCTACGTCTGACATTTCACGAACTTTTACTTTAAATTCTTTCGGTGTGTGAGGTAATTTGTTTGTCATATCTTTCGTTATTCCAATCGTTGACTCAAGCACAAAGGAAAATTTTTTCCATCCCTTTGTGTCTTAAATCGAGAGCTAGTATCAACTCTTTCATCCACTATTGCCAAATCTTATAATGTTATCCTTTTGGGCTTCGTCGCCATATATGCCTTACAGTTTACACAATCACATAACTCTACACTAGCCTCCAATCTTCAAAAGACCCTGAAATTTATTTTTAACTATTGAGTTTTCGTGAATTGCTACTGAATGAATTTCGCTTTTAGTTGAAACTTCTTTTACGAAGAATTTTATCACTGCACTATAGTCAATCTTATACATTTTTGGGGAATACACTTAGCATGACTGCTACAGACATTTAAAGAAACAAATAAAACTACTTTAAATTACGTGTATGCCTCTGAGAATTTCGTTACCCAAAAGATTGTTTGGTAGGTTAACCAGCTTTGGTCGAAAACGTAAAATTTTCAAACCTCGCAAATATTTTCCCCAGAACTCGAATCCAGTGACGTAACAAGGTGCAAAATGGCCAGATGGACTATCTTTTTTTTCTTTTTTTAGCTCTGCCAAGTTGCCGGTAGGGGTCCCCTGAGCAGAGCTTGGGGGGCCCTCTGAGCTGAGCTTGGGGGACCCCTCAGATGCGCTCGGGGCCCCCTGAGCGTGAGGGCCCCGGTGCACTGCACCGCCTAGCCCTATGGTAGCTACGCTCCTGCTCAAATCATAGTTAAAAGAAACTTTTCACGATTCTCTTCAGAAATGGAAAAAAATCAGGTCTTGACGTTTGAGAATGGAATAAGTTAATTGCCAAGTACTTAATTTACTTTTCGTGTCCAGAAGAAAAAAAAAAAAAAAAAAAAAAACCTCAGATTCTCTTCTCCCAAAAATCAGCTGCTTTAATCGCCTTGTCATTTGCTTCAATTAGATCTTCGTTTGAGCAGACTGTTCCCATGATGTTGCATCTTATCAGGTGTTCATCATCCTGCACCTCCCCGCAGTCACATCCGTCATCGTCCTCGTATCCCCGTTTCACTATATTAGATTTACATTTGGAGACCCCAGATCTCAAACGGTTCAGTGTCCGCCATGTGGTCTATTTTAATTTGTTACCTGCTAGAATTTTTTTTTAAACTGTTTTACGTCTCTTAACAGCGAGGTCTTTAGAGACGGGAAAGGATGGGGGCAAGGAATGGGAAGGAATTCGGCCATGGCCTTTTGAAGAAAGCATCCCGGCATTTGCCTGGAGTGATTTGGGAAACAATGGAAAACCCAAATCTGGATGCCCAGACGGGGATTCGAATCGCCGTCCTCCCGAATGCGAGGCGAGAACGCTAACCGTTACACCGCCCCGCTCGGTGCCTGCTAGAAGTTCTTCCTTGGGGCAATTATTCTGATGGTCATGAGTGCCCCTCCACAATTCCATACGGCGCGTCTCGGGTTGGTTCTCCAAAGGCGCTGTTCTTTAAGGAAACTGTTCCTCGATTTCAGGCGAGGTACAGGAAAAATCTTGGTCATGCATCTGGTGTCGGACACTTTTGTTCATTCCTTCTCTCCTATTACTCTTCGTCTGGTATCTGGTGGAGCTATGCCAGCTAGGGGGTAGATCTTTTTTTTATGGGTGATAGCCAGATGCATCCGGTCACAACTGCCAAGTAATCCTTGTAAATACTTACTAAAAATAGAAGATTTTGAATAAGGTTACACATTTTCCTGCGGAATGTGTGCTAGATATGTTTGAAGGTAAAATAATCAATACTTTATTTACAAGAGTTGCCAAGTAATCATTGTAAATAAAATATGGATTATTTTCCCCTTCAAACAGATCTAGCACACAATCCGCAGGAAAAGATGTAATATTATTCAAACTTTTATTTTTAATAAGTAAAAATTCTAATCCTTAAAAAATGTACACGCTACTGAAAATTGGTCTGCTGTAAACAGATTGACAGAAAGCATTTTCTGAACTCGAATTCGATGGCTGTTTATCCGTAATCAGCTTGCTAGGATCATACGGGCGTGTCTGACACAATTACACAATCATGTTTACCATGCTCTGTGGTGCAACAAATTTTGACAACGAAATGGTATGTGCCTAATTTTCTCTCCAGCCTCGAATCTATTTTTGTCTAATTACGGTTCCACATCGGGCAGACCTGGCACCTGACACCTATATTGCGTGTTCGTGTGGAGTTTACAAACATTTAAAACTTCGACGTGTATTACACACTACACAGTATAAGAACCAACAGTATGACGCAGATTAAAGAAGTCAATAATTATATCAAACAGGATAAGAATGTAAGGCTACGCTGATAAACTGCAAATTCCGCTCAATTCTTACTTTGTCCATATTTATTCTAAAAAAAAACATTGCTGAAAAATCACAATGGACGATTAGATTTGTGGATAAACTGAAATATTTTTTATTTGTGTACTGCATCTGTAGTATTAACGGGCTGATTAATATAAAATTTAATACCGAAATAATTACTTCTGTATCTGATTAAATATCGATTTTACTTATTCAGTTTTCAGGAAACTAGTTTTTATCTTCTTTTTCGCATGCATCATTCATAAACACCAAAATCAGAGTGAAATAATCGAGAACAGTTGTTTTTCATAGTATAACTGGTTGTTGGTAAATATTAAGAACATATAAGGAGACAATTAAGAGTGGTCCATGAAGGAGCATCCACAGCGTTTAAACCGACAATGCATACGAGTAATAGCAGCTTGTTACTACGCAGTGCCGGATCTAGGGGAAGAAAAGGGGGGGGGGGGTACAAAACGTGACACTTTCGTTAATCGGGGCGGCAAAATGTAATGTTCGAAGGTTTTAAGTTTTTTCCCCGGCCCGGAAAATTCCGAGATCTACCGCTGCTACCACTCTTCATGGCATCTAATGGCGATGTGTTCTGAACGTTATCAGCTTGCATAGTAATGAATCCATTTTCATAAAATCTCATTTTTTGTAGTTTCTATTCCTGTTCTAGATCTGATCGCTAAGATGATCGTCCTGCTTATTCCCAATCTTCACCTTCGCCACTAAGTAGAAGGTGACGTAGTCAACGCCACAATCTTGGCGTTCCTTACTTTCTCTGGACGTTCTGCTGAGATTCTCGGCTTCACGGTGCTGGAACCCCAGTCATTTGGACCGCAATCAATCGCTCTAACAATTGAGCTATGCGGCATCCCGAAGTAACTTCGATAACTCATATTGTAGTTCAAAATCCCATTTTCAAGAAAGGAGATCGGAGAGATCCTAGGAATTATCGACCGATATCGCTAACATCTGTTTGCAGTAGAATTCTGGAGCATGTCATATGCTCTAACGTTATGAAGTTTCTAGATGAAAACGAGTTACTTACAGCGAACCAACACGGATTTCGGAAGAACCGATCTTGTGAAACGCAACTGGTTCTATTTTCGCATGACGTAATGAAGATTATCGATGCAGGATCACAAGTTGATGCTATTTTCTTGGATTTTCAGAAAGCTTTTGACTCTGTACCACATAAACGGCTTTTGGCGAAGATTCGAGCGTACGGTATATCTGATAAGATTTGCGAATGGATACGCGATTTTCTAACTGGTCGGTCGTAGTATGTCGTTGTTGACGGGGAAGCCTCTTCAAAGTTAAATGTTACTTCGGGAGTTCCTCAAGGAAGTGCAATAGGGCCACTTCTTTTCTTAATTTTTATAAACGATCTCGGTGACAACATTAATTGCAGGATGCGATTTTTTGCTGATGCACTTATTTATAGGGAAGTGAGGTGCTCTGACGATTGCTTAGAAATTCAGCGCGATCTGGATGTTATTTCGGAATGGTGCCGTAAATGGCAGCTTACACTTAACTGCAAAAAGTGCAAGGAAATGCAAATAAGTTATAAAAAGACCCCGTTTTCTCACGATTACAAAGTTAACAATTCAGTTGTTGACACGGTAGACTCCCTGAAGTATCTAGGCGTAACAGTACAAAGCAACATGAAATGGGACTTGCACGTAACTTCAGTCGTAGGTAAAGCTAATTCTAAACTACGTTTTATAGGTCGTATTTTGAGTAGTTGTAATGCTCATACAAAGGAAATTGTGCACAAAACACCAGTTCGTCAGCATTTGGAATACTGTTGTGCAATTTGGGATCCGTATCGCAAGGGATTGATTGATACGCTGGAGAAGGTACAGAGGAGAGCCGCTCGATTCGTGACCGCTAGTTACAGTCCTTATATAAGTGTCATAGAGCTGATACATGGGTTGGGCTGGGATTGTTTGGCGGGCAGACGACGTCGTTTTCGTTTGAATTTGTTAGAGAATATGCGAAAATCTTTAATTTACGAGTGCAACGAAATACTTTTTCCGCCAACCTATTTAGGTCGCAATGACAGGAGGGATAAGATTCGAGAAATAAGATGCCGTACTGATAAATTTATGTATTCTTTCTTTCCTCGTTCTGTTCGGGATTGGAATGCACTGAATTAGGATTGGTGCTTAGCACCCCCTGCCACCCACAGTAATTGTGAATTGCAGAGTATAGGTGTAGATGTAGAATGTATGCCAAATTCACCTTTTGCAAGAAAGCTATAGAAGTGTATTACAAATGTAACTTTCTCGACAGTTCGAGAACGGAGACTTGCTAACGCCAAAATGTGTTTCGCTAAAGGTTAACTTTTAAACAAAACCATTAAAAGCATGATTATTCAGCACTCATAATCTTGGTGTTAATATCGCTTCTCCTAGTACATATTGCTTATTTACTGCAGTGACATCACGGACCGTGACCTATCCCTAGTCTCTCTTCGAATTTCCAATTTTTATGAGCCTACAGAAACAATTTCAAGACATACTAAAAAGGCTGGTTAATGCATTCATATGGAGAAAAGCACATCCGCCATTGTTCCAGTCATTATCCACATATGTGCTCCACGTTTGCATTAAACCGCAAAACTTCACTAATTTGTTCTATATCTTTTTATTAAGCGTCAGTAAATACACTAATATCATACAGAAGTTGACTTCAAAATTCCGTTTGATATTATTCTTAATCAACGCTCTGGAGTCAAATTCCATTAAATTTACGTATTACATAGCGTGCAACTTCACGTGGAGCGATATAAGTACGTGCCTCTCTTTTAAAATTATGTCACAGTTATCACACTACCAGCGAGAAGAAAAAAATTAAAGAAAAAAATCTAATACTAGGCGGTTTGTACGCTGAAATCTCGATAAACATTTCGATTGCCAGTAGTAGTTTTAAGCGTGAATTGCGTTCAAAGAAAAATGTATAGGCCTACTAATTTGTGGACATTTTATCTTAAATTTCGTATCTTTCAGACTTCACAACAAAATAAAACCTACATTATTTTATCGCCTAGACCAGTGGTTCCCAATTAGTGGTAAGCGTACCCCCAGGGGTACGTGAGGTTTCTTCAGGGGGTACGCGCGGTAGTCTCTTGGCTAAGGTGATCACTAAAATAATTGAAAAAAAAATCCACTTTTATCAGCCAAAAGAAACATTACTATCACCCAAATATATTTTAAGATAAATTGTGTTTGTGTCAATTATATTATTGTAATCCTGTGGTTGTGAGAAGCACTCTACTGGGATGAACGAATTCATTTATTTATCATTGCAGCTGTAAGGGGTACGCGCGGTTGAGCTCCTTCTTGCAGTGGTACTCGGGGAAAAATAATTGGGAACCACTGGCCTAGACTATGGGTTGTATATTATTCGAAACTTCGTCAAAATGCGAGTGGTAGGTTTTCCGCGAATCCCGTTAATCCAATCCCTTCTGGTCTGCCATTATGTTTGAGTAAAAATAATTTTAGTACAAATGCTTTAAATGTGTTTCTTTATAAAACTTGTAAATACACAAAAGCCAAGATTTCCCTTCCACCACGTCTTGACAAGTCTAATAATAAATCATTTATACGAGGTCTGATCAAAAATTAATGTGAATTTTTTAATTTAGTGGGCTTTATAAACATGATTTTCAATTTGTTTATTTTGTTGCTACACATGTTCCTGAAGTACGTTGCAAGTGCTGGACGATTTTGTACTTTCAAAAAACAATGGATAAAAGAATTTGCACAAAATTTTGCTTGACAAATGTAGTAATGTACAGTACCGCGTTCGAAATGTTAACAGTAGCCTTTGGAGAATCTACAATGAGTAAAACAACAGTTTACGAGTGGTATACGACGATTTAAAAAAGGGCCGTGAAGACGTTAAAGATGACGAGGACCCTGGACGCATTTACACATCAACAAACAAAATCTGTAAAATCGCCGTTAGAGAGGTTGCTGATGATGTCGGAATATTATTTGGCACACAACAAGCAATTTTTAAAGACGTTTTGGGCATGAAACGAAAGGCAGCAAAGTTTGTTTCAAAACTGCTGAATTTCAACCATAAACAACCTCGCGTAGACATCGCTCAGGAATTGCTGTATGAAGTCAATAACGATCTACAACTTCTTTAAGCTGTCATAACAGGCAGCGAAACATTAGTATGACGAAAACATGGGCCCAGTCATCCCAATGGAAGCGACCTGAAGAGCCAAGACAGAACAATTTTACAAATGCGAAGGTCTCCTCACTGTTTTCATTATTTCAATGGCGTTTTGCATCATGAGTTCTTGCTAAATGGTCGTACTTTTAATAAGGAATACTACCTGAAAGTTATGCGCCGTTTGCGGCAAATGGAAATTGCAACACGGTAATGCTCCCACTCACACCTGATTGGTTATTCGTGATTTTTTGGTAAAAAACAATTGTTTTGCCTCAGCCACCGTATTCTTCCAACATGGCCCCCTGCGACTTCTTTCTATTCCCATGGCTCGCGAGTAAGGACGACGTTTTAACACCATTTCTGAGAGAAAAACAGAATCGCTGAAGGAGTTGAATCCTACACCGAAAGGTGAATTCCAGAAATGCTTCCAAGATTTGAAAAAGCGCTGGCACAAATGTATTTTATCTGTGGGGAGGGGAGGAGAGGGAAATTGCTTTGAACGGAACGAAATTGTTCCTAATTAATAAATATTCTTTAAGAAAAACAAAACCTCATTTTCTGATCAACACCCATTTCAGTAAAAATTATTAGAAGCATAATGGCCAAGTAATCAGATTTTTTAAATTCTAAATAAACTATCTGTAACACCGAGAGTAACCATTCTGTTTCAGAAAGTGAAGTAAATACACAATTCAAAGTGTAGACTAGGCTCAGAACAAGATCTCATAATTTTTTGTCACTGCACAATCATGTGACTGTTTATTTTTACAAGAACCGTTTTTGTGTGTGACATATAAATAGCTGCCGGTTGTGATGGGAGTCCAACCGTTTCCCCACTGACGTAGTCCACAATGAGTCGACAACAGCAAGGTTTATTGAAAGATCCGGCAACATGACTTCAAATTCTCCAATTCAGCACATCAGTCGGTCAATCCACTGGTCACTCGCCTCGACCAATATGAAACAGTTACTCACAAACAGATCATTGCTGATTACGGAGCAATAAGAAGAACCATTAACACCATTACGACGGCAAACCGAAAGATAAGTGTTGTAAAATTAAAATAAGAAACATGATTGAAGGAGGACCACAATCTCTGAAACAAGCTTTAAAGCTGAGAATAGCGAAGATGACCGGTAAAGGGTAAGGTAAGATTGGCTGAAAGGGTACTCAAGACCTTACACCAGCCAACCTCCTTGGCTTCATTTAGGGGGGGGGTAAAACATTTTAAAAAAAAAGCTCTTGGCTATTGTTGTAAATATACACTCGCATTTACCTGCAGCTTCACCCGCCTGGACCTAAGTGTACTCGTACGGTACGGCTGTTTGGATTTTCAAGCAGTAATATTAGCGGAAGCAATGGATACGTTGAAGTGCAACATAGACCAGAATTATTTTCTAAATATCCGGTCAAGCGTCAAATTGCCCAGACGTAAAGGAAAAAAAAAAAATAATTTCCTGGAGACGTGCCCGCCATCTGCCCGGAACCGTGTAAATTTTTCGCCAACTTGTTTTTGCATTGTTCGTCAAATTTGTAATTTTGAGTTGAACTTTTTCGACCATAATGCCGGACTGTGATGCTTTGACTTTAAACTGCAATCCAAATTGAAAACTATAATAATCTTCGCACAGCCAATACAAAGTGAAAAAAGTCAGCTATAATATATACATAATCCAAAGATCTAAATAAAGTAAAATTTGCTAATTTTTTAAATTAATTTTTTATATATCAAATCACGAATGGAAAAATAAGGGAAGATTCATGTTTTTTACAAGAGTTTACTCTTATTGTAATGTTTATCTTTGATGTAGTGTATGAAATCCGAATTTCATCAAGAATCTTTATCTTTCGTGATTTGTGTAACAAGGGAAAGTTTTTAGCTCAAGATAACATTTTTTGCTTCTCCACGCTAATATTTTGTACTAGATAAAAAGAATAAAACTTTTATGCACACACCAAAGTTATCGCGTGCGGAGCAGCGGGCAAATGCTAGTTTAAATTAATAAATTCATGTTGCCATTATACGAGTTGCTGCACATACATATTTAATTAAATTGCAGTGGACCGCACGCTCCGGTGGCAATTTCCCTACACACCCATCTTCTCCTTTTCCTGCACAGACCTACATTTGCCATCTGCAAATTTTAGCTTTACATTCTTTCAACGTTTTTGGTAAATTATCCATCATTTCTCTTAGTAACTTATTCCAATCCCTGACACCCTTACTCAAAAAGGAGAATCTTCCTACACTCTTGTGCTTGAAATCGAGTGCCAGCTTGTGGTCCGGTCAACTTTTCCCGTTCATGCATTACTTTTAATTCTTAAACCAATATCTTTCCATGCCTCATCACCAATATACGACTTGTACACTCCACATTCCGCATCTGCACCAGTTTATCGTGGAATCCAGTTTTTCCAGAAGTGAATTTCTGACAGAATGCCCTTAAAATTTCGTGAGCGGACCGAAATGTGGACCGAAGAAGCCGAATTTTCAAGATGGTTGCATTAACCACTTAGATACCTGACCAATGATTTAAATAAGCATTACTGCTTAGATCCAAGTCTTATTCTATGGCCCGAAAACTTCTGTTGTTAGCAGAATAAACTGCAAATCTAAATTGTCAACGTTTTCGTTAAATTCATCACTCCTAGAATTTAGTTTTTTTCCGGTCAGTTGGAAAATCGTATGAGGAGACATTTTTCAGTCATAGTTGGAAACGGATACGGGGAAACATGGTTAACGACTCTGGGAGTTAATATCTCGAGAAAAACAAATTAAATGTTCAAAAATAACATTGGCTGCAATTCTGAGCACCTGTTAAACCAGGAGCTTAAGCTGGGGGTACGTCCCCTGTTGGAGGCGTACGACATCGGGGTCATTACAGGTTGGAAAGAACTGGGAGCAGGGAACGGGAAGGAATTCGGCCATGGCCTTTTGAAGGAACCAACCCGGCAATCACCTGGAGTGATTTGGGGAAACCATGGAAAACCCAAATCTGGAAGGCGGTACGGGGTTTTCACCCGCGTCCTGCTGAATACTAGGCCAGAGCGTTTCGTTTACCCGCCCCCTCAGTTACAAAATTAATAAAGGATCCTTTTTTGGCGTTTTTAACACGGAGCCTCAAATATTTTTTTAAAATTCTTATTTCAGAAACTTGTTGTCAAGGTAAATTGTATGTTAAACACCACACACTGAAATACTGTGTCATTCGCAAGTCTGGAATTCATTTATACCAAAGAACAATAGGAAATTATTAATGTGTATTTGCAATAATATTTCCATTATTGCAATACTTTTACGAAAACAAAATAATGGAAGCTGTAATCAAATCAGCTATCCATGTTTAAATGTATAATTGAGCCGTTATTTGAAGGTGCAAGATTTTACAGTAATTCTGTAACTATAACAAATTCTTTGGTTGCTGGTTTAGCAATGTTTGCTGTATTTGTGTTCAGTTATTAAGAAATTTTTTAACGAACAACTTCAAATTGTGTTGCTAGGCTCACTGCTAGAAAATAACTGTGGCCTTCATATTGGCTAATGAGGCGAATGGGAAGCATGAGGCGGCAACTTAGAAGGTAATTGTCCAACACACTTTAAACACTAAACCGGCGAGAATGAACCTCAACATTTCAGACATCAGTATCTATTTATTATTATTATTATATTTGCCGTACTTTGGTGGTCGATGTCTTCAAAGGAAACAGATTCTTAACAATCCATTCTCTATTTTTCTTTTATCAGCCATTTTAAATCGAACAGACCTCTCTTAGTCATGAGAACTGATAGTCATGAAGTTCTTAGGAAATGAAGCTTAGTCACCACGCCTGTTCAGTGACGATTGGTGAGGTACCCGCTTGCCAGAAGAAACATGTTCTAATTGTGGGACCGAGCGTGGTGGTGTAACGGATAGCGTTCTGGCCTCGCATTCGGGAGGACGGCGGTTCGAATCCCCGTCCGGGCATCCAGATTTGGGTTTTCCATGGTTTCCCCAAATCACTCCAGGTGAATGCCGGGATGCTTCCTTCAAAAGGCCATGGCCGAATTCCTTCCCATTCCTTGGCCCCATCCTTTCCCGTCTCTAAAGACCACGTTGTTAAAAGGGACGTTAAACTATTACAAAAAAACAAAAAACAAAAAAATTCTAATTGGGAAAAGGGAAGGGGAGTGGAGTGGAGGGAGGTTAATTGTGAAACCCATAACTTGTGCTTTGTATAATAGATATGTTTGTGAAATGTGTAGTTTATAAGGTGAAAACTGGGAATCGTCCCAGCTTTTCTCTAGACTCAAGTGTGGTCCACGAAGATAGGCAGACAGGCAGCAAGAATAGAATATTTGATAATAACTTAAAGATATCGTGAAGAAAAATATATTAGTAAAAGTAGTTAACATAAAATGAATACCGTACTCGTACTCTATAAGGCTACAAGTGAGTTTACGCTATAAGCCAAACTTTCCAATGAATATTTCAGCAACAAGCATTTTTTAAGGGATATATCGACATGAAGGCATCGATAGAAACATTGATAAAATTCAATTCCACCATATTTGCCAGGCATTTCATTGGAGTTGCTTCAAGGAACCTCGAAAAATCAGGTTTTAAGACAAGTAAAATGTAACCTTGAGGCGAGTTAGGTAACACTCGCGTTCACATCTCATCAGTACTAGTTTCGCCAATTTCTATTCGAGTGTAGATTAGTTTGTTAAACGATCCTTTTCACTTCATTTACATTTTTGTCACGATTTACCAAAAATTCAATTTCGATGACTCCACTATTAAATGTTATAACGTCCGTGATCTTGCAGTGCCCCACATTAAACAAAGGTATTCGCACATTTGTATAATTACTTCCGGATAATTCACATCAGTCGTTCTGAATCCTTGACTGTCGTTTATAAGACGAAGATATCTTGTCTTAGAAAACCAATACTGAAAGACGTGCCCATTGTCTGCTATAAAACAATTGGCCTTTGAGTCTCGCGTAATTAGGGTACCGTACTCTTATCTCGCATGTGGTAGTCCAAACGTTAGTCACTTGGCACAACAATCGATGCCTGGCGCATTTTACAGGTTGTGTAGCGGACTCCACTCCACAGCTCTCCAACGCCGCGTCACGTTGCCGCGCGAGCTAACGCTATCCTTCAGATTTAATCAAATTTAATATAGCAATTAGCAACTAGGGATGTAACGAAGGTCATATTTGCGGATGTTCAGTACTTGACATCAGCTGAAGCGGATGTTTTGCGGAAGCAGATGCAGAAAAATAAATCTATAATTATTTAGATTTTAATATTTTAACAAAAATTAATTTCAAATCAATATATATGTATATATATATATATATAAATTATTTATTTCGTGTCAAAAACGCTGCTTTTACAAATTGTTAGAAACAGTAATAACAATAACAGAAAGAAAATGATATCAATCAACACCAAAAAGTTTATATAATGGATCAGTCAGCAGCTTGTATGGCATTGTCACTGGCGCGAAGGAGGTCTTGCAAATTGCAGGTTGATGGGCACTGCGCGCAATTGTATAAATGCTGAATGGTCTGTTCTGCCCCACACTCATACTTAGGATATTCAAGATAAAGCCATCTTTCCAGATTATCTTTGATCCTACCCACTCCACTTCTCAGCCGATTTAGCGCTCTCCAGTTCTTCTAGTTGAGGTTGCCACCTGCTGGTAGTGCCTCTACAGTAGGTACCCATTGATTCATATGAGTCATTCCTGCTCGCCACACATTAATTAGGGAAACTTTCGGCGATACATCTAAAGCAACTGTCGTCCTAAGGAAGCTTTTTATAGATTTCAGCCTTTATCTGGAGAGTTGATGCCCGAACAGTGGCGTAGCTAGGTCAACAAGGGCCCCGGTGCAAAAAATTCATTTTGGGCCCTCAGGCCAGATGGGCGACTTTTTTTTTTCTTTGTGTTGCTGGTAAGGGCCCCCTGAGCTGAGGTTGGGGCCCTTGAGTTGTGTTTAGGGGTTGCCAGTTTGCCATGAAGGCTCGTGGGCCTCTGAACTGCGCTTGGGGGCCTCCAGAGGTATGCTTGGGGGCCCCTGAGCGTAGGGGCCCCGGTGCACTGCACCGCCTAACCCCATAGTAGCTACGCCCCTGTGCCCGAATAAGAGATGAGCAGCGTTTTGATTAGCCTTGTTTCTTTCTGACATTGCAGCTACATTCCGTCTTATATAAGGGGAAGCGATTCCTGCCAGAACATGTAGTTTTTCAATCGGCGTGACTCTGAGGCAACCCGTTATAATTCTGCAGGTATCATGCAACGCTACGTCTACTTGCTTGGCATAAGCAGAGTTGTACCAAACGGGATAGGCATATTCTGCAGCAGAATAACTCAATGCAAGAGCTGATGTTCGGAGCACTGCGGGATGCGCATCACATACGTTTCCTGCGAGTTTCCGCAGGATATTGTTGCGGGTTGAAACTTTGCCTTTTGTGTTGAAGCAGTGCTTTTTGTAAGTGAGGGAGCGATCTAGTGTAAATCAGAGATATTCTGGATAAAATTAGTGATTAGTTGTACACCCTTTCATCTGATTTTCAGTTTCCTGTCTGTTTCATAAATGGAAGGTGCATAATTGAGTTTAGGATGGATTCGGTTTCAACTGATTGTCTTCATAGCAGGTGATGAAAGATTGTAAACCATTACTTAAACGCTCCTCCACGTTTCAAAATCTTTGGCTTGTACTGCTAGTATTAAATTATCTACATAGACAAAACTTCCGAGTCAATGGCGGCTGGGGTTGATCATTAGTGTAAATGTTGAATAATGTCGGCGCCAGGATACTTCCTTGGGGCAGCCCATTTTCTTGTGTTCTTCATCGACTTAAATATAATGCTAAATTTTATCTTTTTTCATAAGTAAAGTCTATTTTCATATGATACTGGCATATTGAATTTTAATTCTACAACTTAATCCGTTTAACTACCAGATGCCCTTGACAGACGTATAGACAGTGGAGCGTCAGCAAAACGATCAGTTTCCCGTTGGGTAAGCAGAAGGAAACAAATTCCAAAATTGAAGTCACAGAATTTTTAATTTAAAAACGTAGGGACACCGCATCGAACATGATGCAAACCATTTACATTTATTTAACACATTTCATACTGAAAGTTAAAAAGAAAGTCTGAGGTACAATGCGCAAATACGCATGTGTCGGAAAACTTGCCGCTTATCTGGTGACAGTGGAACCAGCTTTATTTTATTTATTTATTTTGACTGGGGGGGGGGGGGCTTTACGGCTAGTCGACGTCGAGGAGTTTGTTAGAGATTGCAAAGGAGGTGGTGGGGGCTGACAAGGAACGGGAAAAGAATTCGGCAGCGGTATTCTGGAGGAAAAATTCCAACATTCGACTGGAGTGATTTCGGGAAACCGTGGAAAACCGAAACCCATATGGCTCCCGCGTTCTCCAAAATGCCAATACGTTATTGACTGAACTAAAAAACGTCATAAAATTACATTTCCGATATGGTCGAATATGCGATGATTATAATACGATGACAAAGGATGACCGTAAATACGGTCGACTGTACAACTTATAATGGGATAATCAAGAACCAAATGATTGGTGAAATGTTCTCAGGATCGAGGGCTAGTCGGAGGAGTCATTTCTCACAACGTTGCAGCCAACTGCTTCCGGTGAAAAACCGTGAGTAATCGCTGCGCGGGAAGCATATTCGTTGTTGCAAAGGGACCTTCACTTCTACAGTATAGTGGCCAATTTGTTAGCGACTGTAGTTTGAGGCCAGGCCTGAAAAATAGTTTCCAATGGAGTTATATGTCGCTATTGTTGCTAAAATATATATATACGTTGTGGAATATATATTACAAAAACCAAACAACCAAAATAAATGATAACTTTGGAAATGTTTCCACTTGCCACGAACATATAATACTGTGTAGAACAGTGACCAACAGGCTCATCATTTCTAGATGATTACTTGACTTATAGACTCTACTTTAAAACAGTTTTTGGGTCTACTGAAGATCGCGATTCCGCTACGATAACATTCACTAATGACATCATGCACCGGGGCCCCCAAGCTCAGGGGGCAGTGCCAGCAAACCTCACACTTACAAGACTTGGTAGAGTTTTTTAACTGCTTCATGATAAATACGGAGAAGTTTAAGAGTTGCCCAAAAAAGTTTCGTTTGTAACATTTTCAGCGTGCGGAATTAATTTTCAATAAGAAATGAGAACAAACAAAAGTTCCAACTAACTGTATTGCTGATAGGCGTTACCTTCTCTTCTGTTTCATCTCCACTATTTAGTTTCTACAAAGCAACAGTCGGGAGCTACTTCTACTTATACTATTCTTCACGTTATGTCATTACAGAAACCGACCAGTGTTTCCATGTTCCATTGTGCAAATACGTGCGAACACATGGAAATAGCTGACTTCTGTTTGTAAACTTATAGATAGCAAAAACCGCTTTAAGGACCTGGCGGTCGAATTCCGGCAGAAGCATTCAGCAAGTAGGCGTCAATGAAATCTAACGCTCCTCAGTTAGCGCTATGCCACAGTTCAACGGGTCAAGAGTATCTGTTTTGCTGCTGCTTTAAGTTCGAGACACGAAAAAGTAAGTAGAACTGCCGACTTTCAGATATGTCTAAGGCCCGATGGTTTGGTATTCAGCGTGGATGCTTAACTGCTGACTTCAGACATGGTTAGCGAATATTAAAATTGTTATTTCGGGTTGTTTTTTTGTTCATGCGCAAATTTTCGTTCCCAATTAACTTATTCTTAATGTGTGTGTTAAATGTTAACTTACGCCCCGATTAATTCATTAAAAAATTGTCCAGTGCGTGAAATTCGTTAATTTTTTTTTTATAGTATCGTTTGCTATACTTACAGTCAATATGTCTACACAATATAACTTACTGGAGCGCAGAAGGAATTGCAATATCTTACAGCCAAATCTGGGGCGTGAAACGAATTACGAAAGTGCGTTGATGAACTTTACGCAGAACCAATAACAAAATGGAAACAGCAATGATATTTGCTATAGGTAGCTTTATATTTGCGATGACGTACTAGCTAAATGAGCATACTTTTACACATAGTTCTTTTTCTTAACAACTGCTAATGAATGTCAAACTTTATTAACGGATGTAGCGATGTTCATAAATCTTTATCAATAGCAAAAATATAATTAGTTAAAGCCTTACTTTGCACTTCACCGTCTGAATGTTTATAGATAACGTTTGTCAACCAGCTCGCCGGTTCATGTCTTATAAAAGAGGCGGTATAACCCATCAGACTTGAGCATGTCGTGGGGTCAGGAGATAAACATTATTTGGCAATCAAACAGACCTTGCTTCTTCACTCCCTCCTCCTTCGCCGCTCGCAGGCAACTGATTCTAACCTGTTAGCCGCAGTAACTCACGCTTGTGTCGCCAGAGGCGCGCCTGTTTTTCCCCCCCTTCTTATTTTGCTCAGCCCGGGCGACTCAAAAACACAAATATCCTACAAATTCTTCTAGACCCAATTTCATTTTCCATTCTTAGAATTATTCTTATTCCCGCGTTGATTATCAGTTTTTCTGAGTCTGCTGAAAACTACTTCAGTAAGAAGCTGCTATATGCTTATTCCAGACAATAACCAAAAATGATTAAAAAATGATTTGAAACAATCTCTTTATTCTGTTGCCACGAAAGTGTATATACTTATCTAATCTGTAATTATGAGAATTTTGCAAACAATTTACTTACAAAGCAATACATATAACAAAATTGTAGAAACTTTTTCTTGTATATGAAATTCATTTAATAAATAATTATAATTAATTTAATGGGGATGGAGTATATGCTTTGGTTGAAATTTTCTTACACCCATTTTCCCATATCTTGTTTTTTATTTCCTCACCACCTGAGTTTGCCCCTTATGAATATTAAATTCTTTCAGTGTTTTTGGTAGGTTGATAATCTATTTCAATCCCTGACTATCTTACCTACAAAAGAAAAATTTCTCTCCTCCTAGTGACTAAAACTGAATGCCATCTTTCCAATTCAATGGACTTCTTTTAATTTTTCTGCAAACACCTTTCCAAGCCTCATCACCAATATATACCTCGTACATTTCCAACACACACTTCATTCCCTCCCGTCTTCTAATGACTCTGGATCCAGCTTCTTTATCATATTGAAAACTGAGTTGTGCAGTAATTTCTCAAAACAAATCTAGCTTCCTTTCTTTGCACTTTCTCCAACTCTTGTATTTGATACCAAAAACGTTGTTCCTATCCTTCACCACCGTATTCAAGCAATGGTCTGACCAAACTTTTATAACCCAATTCCTTCTCTTCTCTGGCACATCACAGATTAATTGCAATGTAAAACTGCTCAAGATGCAGACACCAAATCTGAACCATTTGCAGTCTATACATGCATCTCGTAAAACTAATGGATGGATTTTAACACAACTAAAAGTAGAGATAGATTATGTCATTGGTAAACAAAGAAGATATTTTTTAGCCAGTTTAGTTCCAAAGTTCATGCCTACATAGAGACCAAAAATTGTAAATTTTGTAATTTTTATTTATAGGTTCATGCATCACACAAAACTAATGGATTTCAACTATACTACATACTGTGATAGCATATGTCATCACTTAACATGCAGAATATTTTACCATGATTATTATCATAGTTCATAAGATCAAAAATCATTAATTTTGGAATTTTATTATGAGCATGCATCATGCAAAAACTAATGAGATAATTTCAATGAAACTACACAAGGCAATAACTTATGGCATCAGTTAATATATGAGATATTTTTGTCTCAATAAGTTATGAAGTTCACTATGATACAATGCCAAAAACTGTAAATATTGGAATTTTTTACTATATTTTCACAGATCACAAAAACAGTAACTGCACGTACTGAAAGCCTATGTCAAAGATCTGCATATTATATACTGTTTATACTAATAAGTTACATAACTACTGAAAGGTATATCAAAAAACCGTTGTACTCAAAAACAGTATATGGATTTTATTAAATATACCATATTAATAGTTTTACATGGAAAAGAAAGGGAAAATACACCCAACACTCACCTTCAGCTTTGGTGAGTGTTGGGTGTATTTTCCCTTTCTTTTCCATGTAAATATTGCCTCGCGGCATTTCTTTCCTTTCATTGTTACCTATATTAATAGTTTTTGTAGATATAAGTAAGTTCCCATAGTAATCATCATAAATTCTATGTAAGCAAAGAAAAAGTGACTAACTGTACTTTTGTGTACAGTCTTTGACATTACTTTTGGCCGCTGCTGAAATATTCTATCACTCTTATTTTGCACAATCTGGCATCAATGTCATCCCAGGCAACAGGAACGCAATACTGGCTCCGCCTCCTCGCAATTTCATTGGTGGATATTTTATTCAGAGCCATCTATACTGCAGATTTTTCATTTCCTTAAGTCAATGCAGGAAACAATTGGCTAACAGGTAGGAATTAAGCTCCTCCCACTGACGATTCTTATTTGCAGAACAGTTCATCAACCTTCCATTATATTTCTATAATACTTTACCAAAATTCAGATCTTGAAACGTATCCCACAAGTTGTAATTAAGGGGGTTGCATTAAAGTGAGGCAGGAAACAGGCTCAATGCTATATATTACTACGGTTGATTACCATAAAACTATAACGATAAGATTGTTATACTCATTTTGATAATTCCTTCGGATAATATTTCACTCATATATCTGGTCAGTCCACAAACCAAGGGATAATCATGTTCCATTAGGTAGAATTTTTAGTACTACGAAAAAACAGAAACAAGAAATTATTTCGGAACTGTCTCTCTCCAAGATGGATTGAATGAAACAGTCTTACTTCGCTGCGTTGTATACACCTATACGAGGAAAGTAGCACCGAGCGTCCAGTGGTCCTATGGTTAGCGTTCCGGGCTGCTGAGCGAGCGGTTCCGAGTTCAAATCCAAGTAGTTCTTATTTTTTTTTTTTTTAATTTTGAAAATTATCATTACTTGTATTTTCTTTTTAAGCGTATCAAAACTGCACATTGCTTATGAGTATAAGGTATCCATGATTCTTTCCTAACTGCGTCAGGAAATACGAAAAAGATCTGCGAAACTACCCAATGTTTCGTAACTAATAGCCAACGTAAGCATGAAAGATTTGCGGCGGCAGAACTGACGAAAATCTACACAGGTTTCAAGCCGCGCCGAAATCATATCATCTGTCCCTTTTCAAAAGACACACATGTGTCCAAAATAATTATTTCACAGTAGAACGATCATCGCGTTTCAGAAAGAAATTTTTACAAGAGGAATTTTTGCTCTCTTTGTAGGTGGACGATAATGATTATGCACTATATAAATAAATGAGAGTTAATCGCGTAGAACTAAATAATAGCACCGCAACAAATTAAATGACCATTGTCACTACAAAATTTACATCCAGATTATTATCGTAGGACAAAAATAAATTCTTTTATAACTGGTATAAGTAATTAAAGTTAATTTAGAT
>CM061919.1:172522230-172636091 GCA_031002005.1 Vandiemenella viatica
CCGCAATGGAGCCATGTAGCTTATGGACGCTACCTTATGAATACTGTTCGCTTTCGCACCACACCACTAACGGAAAACAATTCTCAGAACTGTTGGCATCATCACTGTAGGTGAGACACCAGTTAGCCATTACACAGTCGAAACTAAATTTTAATTTCTATATACAAAATTCAATGACCAAGAAAGAACACTTATGTTCTAACCAATGACAACCTTGTGTTTTCTTATTTAGTCAAGACAACATGGTCAATCGCATCAATAATGGAGCGTGCACAAACTACGTGGCTCGGTCCAAGGGGGGGGAGGGGGGTTAGGCTGTAAGGTTACGCAGGGCTACGGGGGGGGGGGTGTTCCGAGCCAGGCCACGTAACTTTCCTTTCATAACATTTTTCACAGTTAAAATGAGGAACAGAACTCACAACAGGATGTGAATATATATTTCCCTTAGTTAATTATCTCCGTATGTAATTTACAATCGTCTGACAAGAGAAAACAATACAAAATGTCTTCTGGAATCAAAAGGGGAAAAAAGCTACGTGCTACGTGGGGAGGGGGGGGGGGTTGAGCCAAATCCACGTAAGGCTACGTGGGGCTAAGTGGGGGAGGGAGGGGGGGTTCACAGGAGGCCAAAATGGAGCTACGTGGTTTATGCACTCTCCCTAACCTGAAACAGAATATACTTAGATGAAGGTTCTGGCTACTGCCCGCTTCAATATATACCATACCTATTGTCTTTAATTCTCAGTATGTTCTCTACCCTCCGTAACTTCCACATGATTAATGAGAATAATTTTTGCCTTGTAAGTATCCATCCAACGTCGACCACAGCTGGCAACTAGTGAGCAATTGAAGCCCATATTAGGTCTTCGCGAGAAGTTCACAAACATCTTACCCAAATACGGCAGTTGGAAGAATTGTTTGCGTAAATAACTCTAGAGCAGAATCAGTAACTGATACGATAAGGGAGCTGGGTTTTGAGTCATTGGGTGACGGAGGCAGTTGAAGACAATAAAACATACATTGGCGATAAGGCTTGAATAACGGAAGATGTAGAAAGAAAGATGACCACACTAACAAGTGAGTTTTGGTAAAGGAAGTGGGACTTCTTTCACTTATAGAGAACGGAATCAGGGATTGGAAAAAATTATCAAGTGGGTGCTAAAATATTTATCTATACGAGTGGGTACCCAAAAATAACCGGAATAGCATTGCCGTGGGCGGAGCTTGTATAGTACGCGTTACTGCCGCTAGACGTTTACAGCGCAACTCATTGTCAGTTCACTGCCACCCGTGTTGTTGACCTGGCTTGTTCTGTTAATCTGCAGTGATTGTTTTGGCTAGGGTTGTTTCGTTTTTTATGATGGCAAGTTTAAGTGAACAACGTGCAACTGTGAAATTTTGTTTTCTATTCAGTAAAAATGCTGCTCAACCAGTTTTAATGATGATAACAGCTTACAAAGATGATGCTATCGGAAAAACTCAAGTGTTCGCTCGGTTTAAAAATGGTGGCATGTCGATTGATGACAAACCTCGTTCTGGACGTCCATCAACTGCCCGAATCGACGAAAATGTTGAAAAAATTCGAGAGCTTGTGCTCTCAGACCGTCGACAGACAATTGATCAACTGTCTTTTTTTTCTTTCTTGTTGCTATACGCCTCGTTTCCGGCTAAGGTCATTAGAGGTGGGATGGGACTGGGGACAAGGAACGGGAAGGAATTCGGCCATGGCCTTTTGAAGGAAGCATCCCGGCATTCACCTGGAGTGATTTGGGGAAACCATGGAAAACCCAAATCTGGATGCCCGGACGGGTATTCGAACCCACGTCCTCCCGAATGCGAGGCCAGAACGTTAACCGTTCACCCACCACTCTCGGTGATCAACTGTCAGAGATTAGTGGGTTGTCTTTCAATTCGGTTCAGCGAATTTTAACCGAAGATTTGGCAATTAGAAAGGTTGCTGCCAAGTTTGCTCCTCGGGCTATGACTGACAATCAAAACGAACGTCGACTTGAAACATATCGTGCTTTGAAACAACAAACTGAAATTGATCCAGATTTTCTGTCAAAGGTCATTTACTAGTGATGGGTCATGGTGCTATGGTTACGACCCAGAAATAAAGCAATAGTCCAGGCAACTGAAAACGTCATTGTCACCCCATCCAAAAAATGTCGTCAAATCAAACATCAAAACAATGCTCATTTGCTTTTTTGATGCCGAGGGCGTAGTTGATTCAGAGAGTGTTCCCCCGCATCAGACCGTCAATCAAACCTGTTATTTGGAAGTTTTTTTTTTAAATTACGCAACAGTGTTCGTCAAAAAATGCCCGATATGTGGCAGATAGTATATACTGGTTCTTTCACCACGACCATGCACCCGCACACACAACTGTCTCTGTTAGGCAGTTTTTGTCTAAAAATGACATGGTTCCGCTGCCCCACGTCCTTTACTCGCCTGACATGGCTCCGTGCGCTTTTTTCTTATTTACATGTATGAAAAGGAGTATGGAAGGACACCGATTTGACAACACTGGAGAGGTCGAGAAAAAAAACGGAGGAATTGTCAGCCATTTCTAAAGATGACAAAATGTTTCAAAGAGTGGAAGCATCGGTGTAACAAATGTATTAGTTGTAATGGAGAGTATTTTGAAGGGGATAAGATTGATTTGTAAAAAAATGGAATATTTATAGCTTTTAAAAAATAATTCCGTTTTTTTTGGTACCCCTACATACAGTGTAAAAATTGGTATAATATAGAAACGAGCGCAGAGAAACTACCGCAGGCGTATATGTTCCATTGTGATTAATAACAGAAAATTCTCGGTCTAAAACTGATGAAAGGATTTTTTCATTTTGAAACTGTCTTAACTTTTCAACTTAATCTATTTCAGATCAAATCATTTCTTCCAGCAATGCTCCAGCGCCACTATTCCCACCTAATGCGGTTTTCGTAATATCAGAAAAATCCTGTAATCGTTTACCGATTCGATAAAAAAAATTGATCGACAAGGAAATCAATTTTCTGAGAAGGTAAATTCCGACGAAGGGAGGTTATTCCAACAATTTGTAGTTCAAGTAAATTTTTTCACAAAATAATTATGTGACTGGACGCACAGTATTGAAGTGTCCCGATGAATGACTGCATGGGAACGTGAGGACTAGCATACTCGTCGTCAGGGTTCCGGTCATTCAAGCCTCGCCACCACAAGGGAGGATCGCCGTATTCTGCACCAAACACATCGTAACCCCTTCACATCTGCGTCTGACATCCGAGAACAAGTAATGAACTAATCTCATACATTTTTTTCTAGTGTATGACAGGTGAGTGAAGTGCCATTTATAATTATAACGAAGCTTTAAAATGCTTCATACACTATTCAAGAATTTTCATACAAATGCGCCTTCGATCTGTTGGAAATCGAGATAACGACTTGCAGAAAGTGTTTTTAATGTGCAATCCTTGTAACTAAAAATTTCAAACGCGTTCTTCTGATATACCTGTAGTCAAAGCAAATTCACGCTCTTAAGTACGCTGGTCACACATTTCTCCAACAACTGTGCTTTTCGAATTTTTATACGTAATCGAAATGGGCCTTCAACAAGGTTCGTATGATTACGTTTAAACACGCAGCGAAATCAATACTACTAATTATTTCGCGATTGAGAACATGTCTCAGTGTCAATTTTCCCATTCACCTACTCTACGTCTGACATTTCACGAACTTTTACTTTAAATTCTTTCGGTGTGTGAGGTAATTTGTTTGTCATATCTTTCGTTATTCCAATCGTTGACTCACTTAAGCACAAAGGAAAATTTTTTCCAACCCTTTGTGCCTTAAATCGAGAGCTAGTATCAACTCTTTCATCCACTATTGCCAAATCTTCTAATGTTATCCTTTTGGGCTTCGTCGCCATATATGCCTTACAGTTTACACAATCACATAACTCTACACTAGCCTCCAATCTTCAAAAGACCCTGAAATTTATTTTTAACTATTGAGTTTTCGTGAATTGCTACTGAATGAATTTCGCTTTTAGTTGAAACTTCTTTTACGAAGAATTTTATCACTGCACTATAGTCAATCTTATACATTTTTGGGGAATACACTTAGCATGACTGCTACAGACATTTAAAGAAACAAATAAAACTACTTTATTAAACGTGTATGCCTCTGAGAATTTCGTTACCCAAAAGCTTTGGCCGAAAACGTAAAATTTTCAAACCTCGCAAATATTTCCCCCAGAACTCGAATCCAGTGACGTAACTAGGTCAACAAGGGTCCCGGTGCAAAATAAAATTATTTTGGGCCCTCAGGCCAGATGGACTATCTTTTTTTCTTTTTTAGCTCTGCCAAGTTGCCGGTAGGGGTCCCCTGAGCAGAGCTTGGGGGGCCCTCTGAGCTGAGCTTGGGGGACCCCTCAGATGCGCTCGGGGCCCCCTGAGCGTGAGGGCCCCGGTGCACTGCACCGCCTAGCCCTATGGTAGCTACGCCCCTGCTCAAATCATAGTTAAAAGAAACTTTTCACGATTCTCTTCAGAAATGGAAAAAAATCAGGTCTTGACGTTTGAGAATGGAATAAGTTAATTGCCAAGTACTTAATTTACTTTTCGTGTCCAGCAGAAAAAAAAAAAAAAAAAACCTCAGATTCTCTTCTCCCAAAAATCAGCTGCTTTAATCGCCTTGTCATTTGCTTCAATCAGATCTTCGTTTGAGCAGACTGTTCCCATGATGTTGCATCTTATCAGGTGTTCATCATCCTGCACCTACCCGCAGTCACATCCGTCATCGTCCTCGTATCCCCGTTTCACTATATTAGACTTACATTTGGAGACCCCAGATCTCAAACGGTTCAGTGTCCGCCATGTGGTCTATTTTAATTTGTTACCTGCTAGAATTTTTTTTTAAAACTGTTTTACGTCTCTTAACAGCGAGGTCTTTAGAGACGGGAAAGGATGGGGGCAAGGATGGGGGCAAGGAATGGGAAGGAATTCGGCCATGGCCTTTTGAAGAAAGCATCCCGGCATTTGCCTGGAGTGATTTGGGAAACCATGGAAAACCCAAATCTGGATGCCCGGACGGGGATTCGAACCGCCGTCCTCCCGAATGCGAGGCGAGAACGCTAACCGTTACACCGCCCCGCTCGGTGCCTGCTAGAAGTTCTTCCTTGGGGCAATTATTCTGATGGTCATGAGTGCCCCTCCACAATTCCATACGGCGCGTCTCGGGTTGGTTCTCCAAAGGCGCTGTTCTTTAAGGAAACTGTTCCTCGATTTCAGGCGAGGTACAGGAAAAATCTTGGTCATGCATCTGGTGTCGGACACTTTTGTTCATTCCTTCTCTCCTATTACTCTTCGTCTGGTATCTGGTGGAGCTATGCCAGCTAGGGGGTAGATCTTTTTTTTATGGGTGATAGCCAGATGCATCCGGTCACAACTGCCAAGTAATCCTTGTAAATACTTACTAAAAATAAAAGATTTTGAATAAGGTTACACATTTTCCTGCGGAATGTGTGCTAGATATGTTTGAAGGTAAAATAATCAATACTTTATTTACAAGAGTTGCCAAGTAATCCTTGTAAATAAAATATGGATTATTTTCCCCTTCAAACAGATCTAGCACACAATCCGCAGGAAAAGATGTAATATTATTCAAACTTTTATTTTTAATAAGTAAAAATTCTAATCCTTAAAAAATGTACACGCTACTGAAAATTGGTCTGCTGTAAACAGATTGACAGAAAGCATTTTCTGAACTCGAATTCGATGGCTGTTTATCCGTAATCAGCTTGCTAGGATCATACGGGCGTGTCTGACACAATTACACAATCATGTTTACCATGCTCTGTGGTGCAACAAATTTTGACAACGAAATGGTATGTGCCTAATTTTCTCTCCAGCCTCGAATCTATTTTTGTCTAATTACGGTTCCACATCGGGCAGACCTGGCACCTGACACCTATATTGCGTGTTCGTGTGGAGTTTACAAACATTTAAAACTTCGACGTGTATTACACACTACACAGTATAAGAACCAACAGTATGACGCAGATTAAAGAAGTCAATAATTATATCAAACAGGATAAGAATGTAAGGCTACGCTGATAAAACTGCAAATTCCGCTCAATTCTTACTTTGTCCATATTTGTTCTAAAAAAAAAAAAACATTGCTGAAAAATCACAATGGACGATTAGATTTGGGGATAAACTGAAGTATTTTTTATTTGTGTACTGCATCTGTAGTATTAACGGGCTGATTAATATAAAATTTAATACCGAAATAATTACTTCTGTATCTGATTAAATATCGATTTTACTTATTCAGTTTTCAGGAAACTAGTTTTTATCTTCTTTTTCGCATGCATCATTCATAAACACCAAAATCAGAGTGAAATAATCGAGAACAGTTGTTTTTCATAGTATAACTGGTTGTTGGTAAATATTAAGAACATATAAGGAGACAATTAAGAGTGGTCCATGAAGGAGCATCCACAGCGTTTAAACCGACAATGCATACGAGTAATAGCAGCTTGTTACTACGCAGTGCCGGATCTAGGGGAAGAAAAGGGGGAGGGGGGGGTACAAAACGTGACACTTGCCTCGGGCGGCAACTTCAGGAGGACGCAAAAACCGTATTTGAAGGTTTTAGGCCGGAAAATTTATATCGCAACCTTTCGTTAATCGGGGCGGCAAAATGTAATGTTCGAAGGTTTTAAGTTTTTTCCCCGGCCCGGAAAATTCCGAGATCTACCGCTGCTACCACGCTTCATGGCATCTAATGGCGATGTGTTCTGAACGTTATCAGCTTGCATAGTAATGAATCCATTTTCATAAAATCTCATTTTTTGTAGTTTCTATTCCTGTTCTAGATCTGATCGCTAAGATGATCGTCCTGCTTATTCCCAATCTTCACCTTCGCCACTAAGTAGAAGGTGATGTAGTCAACGCCACAATCTTGGCGTTCCTTACTTTCTCTGGACGTTCTGCTGGATTCTCGGCTTCACGGGGCTGGAACCCCGGTCATTTGGACCGCAATCAATCGCTCTAACAATTGAGCTATGCGGCATCCCGAAGTAACTTCGATAACTCAAATTGTAGTTCAAAATCCCGTTTTTCAAGAAAGGAGATCGGAGAGATCCTAGGAATTATCGACCGATATCGCTAACATCTGTTTGCAGTAGAATTCTGGAGCATGTCATATGCTCTAACGTTATGAAGTTTCTAGATGAAAACGAGTTACTTACAGCGAACCAACACGGATTTCGGAAGAACCGATCTTGTGAAACGCAACTGGTTCTATTTTCGCATGACGTAATGAAGATTATCGATGCAGGATCACAAGTTGATGCTATTTTCTTGGATTTTCAGAAAGCTTTTGACTCTGTACCACATAAACGGCTTTTGGCGAAGATTCGAGCGTACGGTATATCTGATAAGATTTGCGAATGGATACGCGATTTTCTAACTGGTCGGTCGTAGTATGTCGTTGTTGACGGGGAAGCCTCTTCAAAGTTAAATGTTACTTCGGGAGTTCCTCAAGGAAGTGCAATAGGGCCACTTCTTTTCTTAATTTTTATAAACGATCTCGGTGACAACATTAATTGCAGGATGCGATTTTTTGCTGATGCACTTATTTATAGGGAAGTGAGGTGCTCTGACGATCGCTTAGAAATTCAGCGCGATCTGGATGTTATTTCGGAATGGTGCCGTAAATGGCAGCTTACACTTAACTGCAAAAAGTGCAAGGAAATGCAAATAAGTTATAAAAAGACCCCGTTTTCTCACGATTACAAAGTTAACAATTCAGTTGTTGACACGGTAGACTCCCTGAAGTATCTAGGCGTAACAGTACAAAGCAACATGAAATGGGACTTGCACATAACTTCAGTCGTAGGTAAAGCTAATTCTAAACTACGTTTTATAGGTCGTATTTTGAGTAGTTGTAATGCTCATACAAAGGAAATTGTGCACAAAACACCAGTTCGTCCGCATTTGGAATACTGTTGTGCAATTTGGGATCCGTATCGCAAGGGATTGATTGATACGCTGGAGAAGGTACAGAGGAGAGCCGCTCGATTCGTGACCGCTAGTTACAGTCCTTATATAAGTGTCATAGAGCTGATACATGGGTTGGGCTGGGATTGTTTGGCGGACAGACGACGTCGTTTTCGTTTGAATTTGTTAGAGAATATGCGAAAATCTTTAATTTACGAGTGCAACAAAATACTTTTTCCGCCAACCTATTTAGGTCGCAATGACAGGAGGGATAAGATTCGAGAAATAAGATGCCGTACTGATAAATTTATGTATTCTTTCTTTCCTCGTTCTGTTCGGGATTGGAATGCACTGAATTAGGATTGGTGCTTAGCACCCCCTGCCACCCACAGTAATTGTGAATTGCAGAGTATAGATGTAGATGTAGAATGTATGCCAAATTCACCTTTTGCAAGAAAGCTATAGAAGTGTATTACAAATGTAACTTTCTCGACAGTTCGAGAACGGAGACTTGCTAACGCCAAAATGTGTTTCGCTAAAGGTTAACTTTTAAACAAAACCATTAAAAGCATGATTATTCAGCACTCATAATCTTGGTGTTAATATCGCTTCTCCTAGTACATATTGCTTATTTACTGCAGTGACATCACGGACCGTGACCTATCCCTAGTCTCTCTTCGAATTTCCAATTTTTATGAGCCTACAGAAACAATTTCAAGACATACTAAAAAGGCTGGTTAATGCATTCATATGGAGAAAAGCACATCCGCCATTGTTCCAGTCATTATCCACATATGTGCTCCACGTTTGCTTTAAACCGCAAAACTTCACTAATTTGTTCTATATCTTTTTATTAAGCGTCAGTAAATACACTAATATCATACAGAAGTTGACTTCAAAATTCCGTTTGATATTATTCTTAATCAACGCTCTGGAGTCAAATTAAATTAAATTTACGTATTACATAGCGTGCAACTTCACGTGGAGCGATAGAAGTACGTGCCTCTCTTTTAAAATTATGTCACAGTTATCACACTACCAGCGAGAAGAAAAAAATTAAAGAAAAAAAATCTAATACTAGGCGGTTTGTACGCTGAAATCTCGATAAACATTTCGATTGCCAGGAGTAGTTTTAAGCGTGAATTGCGTTCAAAGAAAAATGTATAGGCCTACTAATTTGTGGACATTTTATCTTAAATTTCGTATCTTTCAGACTTCACAACAAAATAAAACATACATTATTTTATCGCCTAGACCAGTGGTTCCCAATTAGTGGTAAGCGTACCCCCAGGGGTACGTGAGGTTTCTTCAGGGGGTACGCGCGGTAGTCTCTTGGCTAAGGTGATCACTAAAATAATTGAAAAAAAATCCACTTTTATCAGCCAAAAGAAACATTAGTATCGCCCAAATATATTTTAAGATAAATTGTGTTTGTGTCAATTATATTATTGTAATCCTGTGGTTGTGAGAAGCACTCTACTGGGATGAACGAATTCATTTATTTATGATTGCAGCTGTAAGGGGTACGCGCGGTTGAGCTTCTTGCAGTGGTACTCGGGGAAAAATAATTGGGAACCACTGGCCTAGACTATGGGTTGTATATTATTCGAAACTTCGTCAAAATGCGAGTGGTAGGTTTTCCGCGAATCCCGTTAATCCAATCCCTTCTGGTCTGCCATTATGTTTGAGTAAAAATAATTTTAGTACAAATACTTTAAATGTGTTTCTTTATAAAACTTGTAAATACACAAAAGCCAAGATTTCCCTTCCACCACGTCTTGACAAGTCTGATAATAAATCATTTATACGAGGTCTGATCAAAAATTAACGTGAATTTTTTAATTTAGTGGGCTTTATAAACATGATTTTCAATTTGTTTATTTTGTTGCTACACATGTTCCTGAAGTACGTTGCAAGTGCTGGACGATTTTGTACTTTCAAAAAACAATGGATAAAAGAATTTGCACAAAATTTTGCTTGACAAATGTAGTAATGTACAGTACCGCGTTCGAAATGTTAACAGTAGCCTTTGGAGAATCTACAATGAGTAAAACAACAGTTTACGAGTGGTATACGACGATTTAAAAAGGGCCGCGAAGACGTTAAAGATGACGACGACCCTGGACGCCTTTACACATCAACAAACAAAAACAAAATCTGGAAAATCGCCGTTAGAGAGGTTGCTGATGATGTCGGAATATTATTTGGCACACAACAAGCAATTTTTAAAGACGTTTTGGGCATGAAACGAGAGGCAGCAAAGTTTGTTTCAAAACTGCTGAATTTCAACCATAAACAACCTCGCGTAGACATCGCTCAGGAATTGCTGTATGAAGTCAATAACGATCTACAACTTCTTTAAGCTGTCATAACAGGCAGCGAAACATTAGTATGACGAAAACATGGGCCCAGTCATCCCAATGGAAGCGACCTGAAGAGCCAAGACAGAACAATTTTACAAATTCGGTCAAATGCGAAGGTCTCCTCACTGTTTTCATTATTTGAATGGCGTTTTGCATCATGAGTTCTTGCTAAATGGTCGTACTTTTAATAAGGAATACTACCTGAAAGTTATGCGCCGTTTGCGGCAAATGGAAATTGCAACACGGTAATGCTCCCACTCACACCTGATTGGTTATTCGTGATTTTTTGGTAAAAAACAATTGTTTTGCCTCAGCCACCGTATTCTTCCAACATGGCCCCCTGCGACTTCTTTCTATTCCCATGGCTCGCGAGTAAGGACGACGTTTTAACACCATTTCTGAGAGAAAAACAGAATCGCTGAAGGAGTTGAATCCTACACCGAAAGGTGAATTCCAGAAATGCTTCCAAGATTTGAAAAAGCGCTGGCACAAATGTATTTTATCTGTGGGGAGGGTGGGAGAGGGAAATTGCTTTGAACGGAACGAAATTGTTCCTAATTAATAAATATTCTTTAAGAAAAACAAAACCTCATTTTCTGATCAACACCCATTTGAGTAAAAATTATTAGAAGCATAATGGCCAAGTAATCAGATTTTTTAAATTCTAAATAAACTATCTGTAACACCGAGAGAAACCATTCTGTTTCAGAAAGTGAAGTAAATACACAATTCAAAGTGTAGACTAGGCTCAGAACAAGATCTCATAATTTTTTGTCACTGCACAATCATGTGACTGTTTATTTTTACAAGAACCGTTTTTGTGTGTGACTTATAAATAGCTGCCGGTTGTGATGGGGTCCAACCGTTTCCCCACTGACGTAGTCCACAATGAGTCGGCAACAGCAAGGTTTATTGAAAGATTCCGGCATCATGACTTTAAATTCTCCAATTCAGCACATCAGTCGGTCAATCCACTGGTCATCGCCTCGGCCAATATGAAACCGTTGCTCACAAATAGATCACTGGTGATTACGGAGCTATAAAAAGAACCATTAACACCATTAAGATGGCAAACCGAAAGATAAGTGTTGTAAAATTAAAATAAGAAACATAATTGAAGGAGGACCACAATCTCTGAAACAAGCTTTAAAGCTGAGATTAGCGTAAATGACAGGTAAAGGGTAGGGTAAGATTGGCTGAAACGGGTGCACAAGACCCTACACCAGCCAACCTCCTTGGCTTTATCTAGGGGGAATAAACCATTTTTTTAAAAAAAAGCTTTTGGCTATACACTCGCATTTACCGGCAGCTTCACCCGTCGGGACCTAGGTGTACTCGTACGGTACGGCTGTTTGAACTTTCAAGCAGTAATATTAGCGGAAGCAATGGATATATTAAAATGCAACATAGACCAGAATTATTTTTTAAATATCCGGTCAAGCGTCAAATAGCCCAGACGTAAAGGAAATAATAATAATAATTGCCCGGAACCCTGTAAATTTTTCGCCAACTTGTTTTTGCATTGTTCGTCAAATTTGTAATTTTGAGTTGAACTTTTTCGACCATAATGCCGGACTGTGATGTTTTGCCTTTAAACTGCTTTCCAAATTAAAAACTATAATAACTTAATCTTCGCACAGACAATACAAAATGAAAAAAGTTAACTATAATATATACATAATCCAAAGATATAAATAAAGTTAAATTTGCTGATTTTTTTAAATTAATTTTTTATATAACAAATCATGAATGGAAAAATAAGGGAAGATTCATGTTTTTTATGACAGTTTACTCTTATTGTAATGTTTATCTTTGATGTAGTGTGTGAAATCCGAATTTCACCAAGAATCTTTGTTATCTTTCATGATGTGTGTAACAAGGGAAAGTTTTTAGCTCACGATAACATTTTTTTTTTGTTTCTCCACGCTAATATTTTGTACTAGATAAAAAGAATAAAACTTTTATGCACACACCAGAGTTCTCGCGTGCGGAGCAGCGGGAAAATGCTAGTTTAAATTAATAAATTCATGCTTCCTTTATACGAGTTGCTGCACATACATATTTAATTAAATTGCAGTGGAGTGCACGCTCCGGTGGCAATTTCCCTAAACACCCATCTTCTCCCTTTGCTGCACCGACCTACATTTGCCATCTGCAAATTTTAGCTTTACATTCTTTCAACGTTTTTGGTAAATTATTCATCATTTTTCTTAGTAACTTATTCCAATCCCTGACACCCTTACCCAAAAAGGAGAATCTTCCTACACTCTTGTGCCTGAAATCGAGTGCCAGCTTGTGGTCACGGTCATCTTTTCCCGTTCATGCATTACTTTTAGTTCTTAAACCAATATCTTTCCATGTCTCATCACCAATATAAGACTTGTACACTCCACATTCCGCATCTGCACCAGTTTAACGTGGAATCCAGTTTTTCCAGGAGTGAATTTCTGTCAGAACGCCCGAAATGTGGACCGAAGAAGCCCAATTTTCAAGGTGGTTGCATCAACCACTTAGATACCTGACCAATGATTTAAATAAACATTACTGCTTAGATCCAAGTCTTGTTCTATAGCCCGAAAAATTTTGTTGGTAGCAGAATAAACTGAAAATCTAAATTGTCTACGTTTTCGTTAAATTCATCACTCCCAGAATTTAGTTTTTTTGTGTGATCGTAAGTTTTCCCGGCGTAACTGTTGCTGGAAGATTTCTCGGGCGTGCAGCCGGGTAAATTTATGGCGAATGTACGAATTTGCGATCAATTTACCCGGCTGAACGCCCGAGAAATCTTCCAGCTTTAGTTTTTTTCGGTCAGTTGGAAAAACGTATGAGGAGACATTTTTTAGTCATAGTTGGAAAATCATACGGGGCAACATGGCTAACGACTCTGGGTACCTGTTAAACCAGGAGCGTCCCCTGTTGGAGGCATACGACATCGAGGTCATTACAGGTGGGAAAGAACTGGGAGCAGGGAACGGAAAGGAATTCGGCCATGGACTTTTGAAGGAACCAACCCGGAATTCACCTGGAGTGATTTGGGGTACCATGGAAAACCCAAAGCTGGAAGGTCGTACGGGGTTTTCACCCGCGTCCTGCTGAATACTAGGCCAGAGCGTTTCGTTTACCCGCCCCCTCGGTTACAAAATTAATAAAGGTTCCTTTTTTGGCTTTTTTAACACGGGGCCTCAAATATTTTTTATTCTTATTTCAGAAACTTGTTGTCACGGTAAATAGTATGTTAAACACCACACACCGAAATACTGTGTCATTCGCATGCATTGCGTCTTGCTAATAATGATTACAGTCTGGAATTCATTTATACCAAAGAACAATAGGAAATTATTAATGTGTTTTTGCAAGAATATTTCCATTATTGCAATACTTTTACGAAAACAAAATAATGGAAGCTGTACTCAAATCAGCTATCCATGTTTAAATGTATAATTGAGCCGTTATTTGAAGGTGCAAGATTTTGCAATAATTCTGTAACTATAACAAATTCTTTGGTTGCTGGTTTAGCAATGTTTGCTGTATTTGTGTTCAGTTATTAAGAAATTTTTTAACGAACAACTTCAAATTGTGTTGCTAGGCTCACTGCTAGAAAATAACTGTGGCCTTCATATTGGCTAATGAGGCGAATGGGAAGCATGAGGCGGCAACTTTGAAGGTAATTGTCCAACACACTTTAAACACTAATCCGGCGAGAATGGACCTCAACATTTCAGACATCAGTATCTTATTATTATTTTACTTGCCGTACTTTGGTGGTCGATGTCTTCAAAGGAAACAGATTCTTAACAATCCATTCTCTATTTTTCTTTTATCAGCCATTTTAAATCGAACAGACGAGACCTCTCTTAGTCATGAACTTCTTAGGAAATGAAGCTCACCACGCCTGTTCAGTGACGGATTGGTGAGGTACCCGCTTGCCAGAAGAAACATGTTCTAATTGGGAAAAGGGAAGGGGAGTGGAGGGAGGTTAATTGTGAAACCCATAACTTGTGCTTTGTATAATAGATATGTTTGTGAAATGTGTAGTTTATAAGGTGAAAACTGGGAATCGTCCCAGCTTTTCTCTAGACTCAAGTGTGGTCCACGAAGATGAGCAGACAGGCAGCAAGAATGTAGAATATTTGATAATAACTTAAAGATATTGTGAAGAAAAATATATTAGTAAAAGTAGTTAACATAAAATGAATACCGTACTCGTACTCTATAAGGCTACAAGTGAGTTTACGCTATAAGCCAAACTTTCCAATGAATATTTCAGCAACAAGCATTTTTTTAAGGGATATATCGACATGAAGGCATCGATAAAATTCAATTCCACCAATATTTGGCAGGCATTTCATTGGAGTTGCTTCAAGGAACCTCGAAAAATCAGGTTTTAAGTCAAGTAAAATGTAACCTTGAGGCGAGTTAGGTAACACTCGCGTTCACATCTCATCAGTACTAGTTTCGCCAATTTCTATTCGAGTGTAGATTAGTTTGCTAAACGATCCTTTTTACTTCATTTCCATGTTTGTCACGATTTACGTTCGATGACTCCACTATTAAATGTTATAACGTCCGTGATCTTGCAGTGCCCCACATTAAACAAAGGTATTCGAACATTTGTATAATTACTTCCGGATAATTCACATCAGTCGTTCTGAATCCTGACTGTCGTTTATAAGACGAAGATATCTTGTCTTAGAAAACCAATACTGAAAGACGTGCCCATTGTCTGCTATAAAACAATTGGCCTTTGAGTCTCGCGTAATTAGGGTACCGTACTCTTATCTCGCATGTGGTGGTCCAAACGTTAGTCGCTTGGCACAACAATCAATGCCTGGCGCATTTTACAGGTTGTGTAGCGGACTCCACTCCACAGCTCTCCAACGCCGCGTCACGTAGCCGAGCGAGCTTACGCTATCGTTCAGATTTAATCAAATTTAATATAGCAATTAGCAACTAGGGATGTAACGAAGGTATCTTTGCGGATGTTCAGTACTTGACATCAGTTGAAGCAGATGTTTTGCAGAAGTGGATGTTTTGCGGAAGCGGATGCGGAGGTGGAAAAATAAATCTATAATTAGTTAGATTTTAATATTTTAACAAAAATTAATTTCAAATCAATATATATATATATATATAATATTTATTTCGTGTCAAAAACGCTGCTTTTACAAATTGTTAGAAACAGTAATAACAATAACAGAAAGAAAATGATATCAATGAACACCAAAAAGTTTATATAGTGGATGAGTCAGCAGCTTGTATGGCATTGTCACTGGCGCGAAGGAGGTCTCGCAGAATGCAGGTTGATGGGCACTGCGGGCAATTGTATAAATGCTGAATGGTCTGTTCTGCCCCACACTCACACTTAGGATCTTCAAGATAAAGCCATCTTTCTAGATTATCTTTGATCCTACCCACTCCACTTCTCAGCCGATTTAGCGCTCTCCAGTTCTTCTAGTTGAGATTGCCACCTGCTGGTAGTGCCTCTACAGTAGGTACCCATTGATTCATATGAGTCATTCCTGCTCGCCACAGATTAATTAGGGAAACTTTCGGCGATATATCTAAAGCAACTGTCGTCCTAAGGAAGCTTTTTATAGATTTCAGCCTTTATCAGGAGAGTTGATGCCCGAACAGTGGCGTAGCTAGGTCAACAAGGGCCCCGGTGCAAAAAATTCATTTTGGGCCCTCAGGCCAGATGGGCGACCTTTTTTTTTGCTTTGTGTTGCTGGTAAGGGCCCCCCGAGCTGATGATGGGGCCCTTGAGTTGTGTTTAGGGGTCGCCAGTATGCCATGAAGGCTCGTGGGCCTCTGAACTGCGCTTGGGGGCCTAAAGAGGTATGCTTGGGGGTCCCTGAGCGTGGGGGCCCGGGTGCACTGCACCGCCTAACCCCATAGTAGCTACGCCCCTGTGCCCGAATAAGAGATGAGCAGCGTTTTGATTAGCCTTGTTTCTTTCTGACATTGCAGCTACATTCCATCTTATATCAGGGGGAGCGATTCCTGCCAGAACATGTAGTTTTTCAATCGGCGTGGCTCTGAGGCAACCCGTTATAATTCTGCAGGTATCATGC
Source organism: Vandiemenella viatica (assembly GCA_031002005.1). Classification (NCBI taxonomy): domain Eukaryota; kingdom Metazoa; phylum Arthropoda; class Insecta; order Orthoptera; family Morabidae; genus Vandiemenella; species Vandiemenella viatica. Next base: position 172,538,654 of record CM061919.1, read on the forward strand.
AACGCTACGTCTACTTGCTTGGCATAAGCAGAGTTGGACCAAACGGGATAGGCATATTCTGCAGCAGAATAACTCAATGCAAGAACTGATGTTCGGAGCACTGCGGGATGCGCATCCCATACGTTTCCTGCGAGTTTCCGCAGGATATTGTTGCGGGTTGAAACTTTGCCTTTTGTGTTGAAGCAGTGCTTTTTGTAAGTGAGGGAGCGATCTAGTGTAAATCCGAGATATTTTGAATAGAATTAGTGATTAGTTCTACACCCTTTCATCTGATTTTCAGTTTCCTGTCTGTTTCGTAAATGGAAGGTGCATAGTTGAGTTTTGGATGGATTCGGTTTCAACTGATTGTCTTCATAGTTGGTCATGTAAGATTGTAAACCATTACTTAAACGCTCCTCCACGTTTCAAAATCTTTGGCTTGTACTGCTAGTATTAAATCATCTACATAGACAAAACTTCCGAGTCAATGGCGGCTGGGGTTGATCATTAGTGTAAATGTTGAATAATGTGGGCGCCAGGATACTTCCTTGGGACAGCCCATTTTCTTGTGTTCTCCATCGACTTATATATATATATATATATATATATATGCTAAATTTTTTTTTTTCATAAGTAAAGTCTATTTTCATATGATACTGCCATATTGAATTTTAAGTCTCCAACTTTATCCGTTTAACTACCAGATGCCCTTGACAGACGTATAGACAGTGGAGCGTCAGCAAAACGATCAGTTTCCCGTTGGGTAAGCAGAAGGAAACAAATTCCAAAATTGAAGCCACAGAATTTTTAATTTAAAAATATAGGGACACCGCATCGAACATGATGCAAACCATTTACATTTATTTAGCACATTTCATACTGATAGTTAAAAAGAAAGTCTGAGGTACAGTCTTTGACATTACTTTTGGCCGCTGCTGAAATATTCTATCACTCTTATTTTGCACAATCTGGCATCAATGTCATCCCAGGCAACAGGAACGCAATACTGGCTCCGCCTCCTCGCAATTTCATTGGTGGATATTTTATTCAGAGCCATCTATACTGCAGATTTTTCATTTCCTTAAGTCAATGCAGGAAACAATTGGCTAACAGGTAGGAATTAAGCTCCTCCCACTGACGATTCTTATTGGCAGAACAGTTCATCAACCTTCCATTATATTTCTATAATACTTTACCAAAATTCAGATCTTGAAACGTATCCCACAAGTTGTAATTAAGGGGGTTGCATTAAAGTGAGGCAGGAAACAGGCTCAATGCTATATATTACTACGGTTGATTACCATAAAACTATAACGATAAGATTGTTATACTCATTTTGATAATTCCTTCGGATAATATTTCACTCATATATCTGGTCAGTCCACAAACCAAGGGATAATCATGTTCCATTAGGTAGAATTTTTAGTACTACGAGAAAACAGAAACAAGAAATTATTTCTGAACTGTCTCTCTCCAAGATGGATTGAATGAAACAGTCTTACTTCGCTGCGTTGTATACACCTATACGAGGAAAGTAGCACCGAGCGTCCAGTGGTCCTATGGTTAGCGTTCCGGGCTGCTGAGCGAGCGGTTCCGAGTTCAAATCCAAGTAGTTCTTATTATTTTTTTTTTTTTAATTTTGAAATTTATCATTACTTGTATTTTCTTTTTAAGCGTATCAAAACTGCACATTGCTTATGAGTATAAGGTATCCATGATTCTTTCCTAACTGCGTCAGGAAATACGAAAAAGATCTGCGAAACTACCCAATGTTTCGTAACTAATAGCCAACGTAAGCATGAAAGATTTGCGGCGGCAGAACTGACGAAAATCTACACAGGTTTCAAGCCGCGCCGAAATCATATCATCTGTCCCTTTTCAAAAGACACACATGTGTCCAAAATAATTATTTCACAGTAGAACGATCATCGCGTTTCAGAAAGAAAATTTTTTACAAGAGGAATTTTTGCTCTCTTTGTAGGTGGACGATAATGATTATGCACTATATAAATAAATGAGAGTTTAATCGCGTAGAACTAAATAATAGCACCGCAACAAATTAAATGACTATTGTCACTAAAAAATTTACATCCAGATTATTATCGTAGGACAAAAATAAATTCTTTTATAACTGGTATAAGTAATTAAAGTTAATTTAGATTTGGGCTTAAAGACAGGGAGTTCTTAAAGTACCGTTTTTCCCGTTTTCTACAATGCTGTTAGTTGTTTTTGACACTATTACTTCATGATCTTTACAGCATTGGGATTTATTAAATACTGGGGATAAATGCGCATTATTTAACAAGGCGTGAAATTACCTGCGTTATTCTTTGTTTGGAATAACATAAATAAATTCAAGCATTTGGCGAATGAGGATGTCGCCGTTCGCGTGATTGTTCTTTAGTCTCCTGTATAAAGTGGAACGCTCAAGTTTTGTCACCCGTCAGCCGTCATAATCGACTCCATAATCGCCTAGGTCTCAAGGATTCAAACAAACACAGTCTACCTGTAAAGTAAGGTTGATAATGACTAAGACCGAGCGTGGCGTGTGAGCGGTAACGCTCTGGCTCCAGGCAAATGCTGGGATGATTCTTATAGAAGGCCATGGCCGTTCCCTTCTTTAATAAATTCAACATCGATGAAACGTAAAGCAATAAACAAAAAAAATAAGGATAGGGAGGAGGTATTGTTAATAGATTACAAGCCAGCTGCGACCTCCTCAATAAATTTAGCCAGATCTATTTTTCTATGATTTTACGCCTCGTCGACATAGAGGTGATTATTGGCTGGATAGGAGTAGTGGCAAGGATTTCGGCCATGCCCTTGTAAAGAACCCATTCCGGTATTCATATGGAGTGATTTGGGGAAACCTTGGAAACCACAAATCTGTATCGCCGAACTTGGATTCGAACCTATGTCCTCCCGAATAAGAGATCAGAACGTAAACGATTTTCAGACGACGCCTAGTCATTCACAAGCCGTCACAGCACCGACAAACGCGTGTTCCGAAATGGTAAAGATGTAGAAAAATAGATATTTGTTCAACCTCTAAAACGGTAAATAAATAAAATAAAATAATTTGATTCTTTATCTATGAATGCTTGGGAGACGTTACTTTTTGTATTGCCCTCATGCAATTAACATGGATTCCCACCGTTTATTCAATTACTAGCTGTATGTTGGATAATTGTGAAACCAACAAAACCTTTTGCCAAATGTTCTGCTCGTGTTGAATTATTACGTGTAGATATTATTTACGCGTTATAAAGGTATTCTTCCTTGCCGAAGGAAGTAGGAAACTTAAGACTACTTCCTGGTAAGCGTTGTCATATTTACTTTCTGCGATGTTGCCACGATGTTCTGCGTAGTAGTAGAGCTGTAGCAATTTCCCTATACAAGAAATAGTGTCTCATAGCTGGACACACACATCGGCGAAATGAAAAATTATTTATGTTCCAGTCTCATCTAGAATATTTTCATTTAACTGATTACTTCTCTTGTAACAGTTCGATTCTTTATACAGATTACTATTCAATCACGGAATGTTGTATCTATATGTATATATTTTCTTTGGTCATATAATTGATGAAGCACCACCTTCTGTAAGTTTAGGTGTCTGAGTGGTAACGCGCTGGGCTGTCAACGTGCTGGTTCTCGGTTCAAGCCCAGGAGCTGTAATTTTTTTTTTTTTTTTTCATTCTTTATCTCCTTTTCACTTGTTGCAAAATACATATCATTTAAGTAAGTTTATATATGTTTCGTGGTCAATTGGAACAGTTGAAAAGAATCATAAAAATTAATGTTTTGGCTGAAATGAGAAAGTGTCAACGCATCTTGCGCCAATAGGAACTGTAAGCCAGTTTTCCGATAAATTTAATTTAACCATTACGATTTGTGCCACTCAACTTTACCAATTTTTTTCTAGTTCTGATGGCAAAGGCGGGAGATTGATGATTGGGGTAATGATGGCTGTTTAAAAATAACAAGGACCTAAATCAAACTAATGTGCGGTTTTGTAGCTAATGTTCCTGTTGGACACAGTGGTATTAGCAAGCAAATCAGAATTGAAAAAATGTGAGTAGTTATTATTACGAAAACAAAAAATCATCATTGACGAATAACATGCTAATGCGAGGTTCCGTATTTAAAAAAAATGATGCTCCTACTAGTGATCAGTAATGATATAATTGATATATATCCTCAATATAATGACATGATAACCTTATTTCCGAAATCTGAAATTGCAAGAAAAAAAACAGGAAATTTGAGGAAGGAGGAAAGATAATGCCAGGCTGGTTATAAGTTGATATTACCTTAACTTCTGTCTCTGGTAATCGAGTGAGGACGGTACTGTAAGTGGCTCAGATTCGCGGAGCCATGCTGATCCCGGAATCTAGTGCGTTGTCTCGCGGTTCCACGGTTCGTGTCAGGCCGCGGGCAAAAGTGGTTTCATGAGCGTTATGGTTTTCTGGTGTTGCTTGTACACGGACAGTGAAAACATATTATACACTTAATGAGAGGCAAAAGCTACATATGTCTGCATTTTCGTTGTTATTCTTTAGTAACGTAATTATTAATGCAATGGCTCGGAAAAAAATAGTTTTTAAGTAATGTAAAAAAAAAAAAAAAAAAAAAAAAAAAAAAAAAAAAAAAAAAAAAACCGGCCTCTGTCTTTGAGAAGGGGAAATTTCACATTTCGGATTTTTTTAATTTAAAACGAAATTTTGATGACTGGATCGTGAATGTGAATTGAGTACTGTCTAATGTCACTGCTAAACTTTACCCTTCATCCAATTCGTTCGGCTATGAATTAATGTAAATATATGATTTGTAATTGAGTCTAAACATTACTGACAAACATTTTTAAAAGTGAGGCTCAAAATTTTTTGATATTAATAGATCAGTCAAACATCCGTATAATTCAATCAATGAAACAATCCATCATTCAACCAAAAATTATTGGATTAATTTCCTATTCGTTTGCTGAATAGTAACGCAAACAAGATTTAATTTAGAACTACTGGTATCTGTATGTATTGACATATTAACCTGTTGTACGCTGAAGTGATGCTAAAGTCAAACACAATCCATTTCAGAATACGGAAATGAGTAACAATCCAGTCTTACAGTACAAATCAGGATACTGGATGTAAATTCATTTAGCCAAAGTTTCAAGCAAGTAGTTTGTTTCCTCATAGTTGTAGAAGAACGATAGCCAGGATATGGACGTCGTAACATCCACAAGGAAGAGGAGTGGTTTTTGTAAATATCCTACGTTTCATTTATTCTAAGCTAAAAGCTATCAGTTTCTAAATTTCTGGAAGATTTTGTCCCGAGATAAAAATCATAAAATAACAGATAGAAATAGTGACACTTATTTTGCGTAACGTTTTGGTAACAGATAAACTACTATGTTGTTAAGTAAAAATTACGTGTCAGCTGATAGATGAAGTTAGCACTATCTAGAGCCACTTCAGAAGACTCGTTTTGGGTAGATCCTCCGATTTGTTTGGAATTCATTGGCTGCAGATCGCGGCCCACCCATATCACTGTAAACTAATAATTACAAGGATCTTTAACGCTTCGAATAATTAAATTCTGACGGTTCGGTTTAACTACTATAGCTTTTATCAGTCCATCGTTCGCTCGGATTCACAGCAGAATTGACGTTTGTGTCTAGATTAAAAGAAATTTGGGTGCATTTTTATTTTCTCTAACACAATGAATATTCGTATAGAATGAATGGATGAATTTTATAAATAATCTATACGACAGTCTTAAAAAATTTCTGCGACAAGTCACTTCACATTTCGTAATTACGAAATTCTTCAGTTCTGCTTTTCATTTCTGTTTTAATGTTTCTTCATTCCACATACCACGATGCTATCATAATACATTCAGGTAAAATGAAATCTGAATTATAAATTACTTCGGCAGCCTAGTGAAAGTCTCTTTGCTGTGTATTAGGCTTGAGTCGTGGCTATACCATGGGATCCGAACACTGATCGTCCTTGACTACTGACATGAACAAAGTAAATTCAGTAAAAATTCATTTAGACCAAGTGATTTGAGAACCCATGATACTGCCATTTCTTTCCATCTGCCATAACCATTAAGCTCCCAGACTGCTGCCCATAACTGTTAGAACAAAGGAATTATTATATCTCATTACATTTGATAAATAAAGAAGACACACTTCTAGAAGGTAGTACTGAAACCGACACTGATGGTGATATACAAAAGAATTCATATACAATAATGACAAAGAGTCCATTCATTTAGTAAACTGGAAGGAAAGATCGAAAGCAAGGCCAGTGCTTACCAAAATTTCCGCCTACTTATGCGGAAACAGGAAATTATGAACGTCCGTCTTCTATAAATAACCTGTGTTTCACTTTCCTGATACTCTGCTATCAAGCATTAAGAGACACTTTATTTCACTCCAATATTCAACTGTATTCTTAAATGAGAAGCAAGTGCTGTAATGCTCTCACTCGTAGATTTTTAAGACTGTCGTATAGATTATTTATAAAATTCATCCATTCATTCTATACGAATATTCATTGTGTTAGAGAAAATAAAAATGCACCCAAATTTCTTTTAATCTAGACACAAACGTCAATTCTGCTGTGAATCCGAGCGAACGATGGACTGATAAAAGCTATAGTAGTTAAACCGAACCGTCAGAATTTAATTATTCGAAGCGTTAAAGATCCTTGTAATTATTAGTTTACAGTGATATGGGTGGGCCGCGATCTGCAGCCAATGAATTCCAAACAAATCGGAGGATCTACCCAATAACGAGTCTTCTGAAGTGGCTCTAGATAGTGCTAACTTCATCTATCAGCTGACACGTAATTTTTACTTAACAACATAGTAGTTTATCTGTTACCAAAACGTTACGCAAAATAAGTGTCACTATTTCTATCTGTTATTTTATGATTTTTATCTCGGGACAAAATCTTCCAGAAATTTAGAAACTGATAGCTTTTAGCTTAGAATAAATGAAACGTAGGATATTTACAAAAACCACTCCTCTTCCTTGTGGATGTTACGACGTCCATATCCTGGCTATCGTTCTTCTACAACTATGAGGAAACAAACTACTTGCTTGAAACTTTGGCTAAATGAATTTACATCCAGTATCCTGATTTGTACTGTAAGACTGGATTGTTACTCATTTCCGTATTCTGAAATGGATTGTGTTTGACTTTAGCATCACTTCAGCGTACAACAGGTTAATATGTCAATACATACAGATACCAGTAGTTCTAAATTAAATCTTGTTTGCGTTACTATTCAGCAAACGAATAGGAAATTAATCCAATAATATTTTGGTTGAATGATGGATTGTTTCATTGATTGAATTATACGGATGTTTGACTGATCTATTAATATCAAAAAATTTTGAGCCTCACTTTTAAAAATGTTTGTCAGTAATGTTTAGACTCAATTACAAATCATATATTTACATTAATTCATAGCCGAACGAATTGGATGAAGGGTAAAGTTTAGCAGTGACATTAGACAGTACTCAATTCACATTCACGATCCAGTCATCAAAATTTCGTTTTAAATAAAAAAAATACGAAATGTGAAATTTCCCCTTCTCAAAGACAGAGGCCGGTTTTTTTTTTTTTTTTTTTTTTTTTTTTTTTTTTTTTTTTTTTACATTACTTAAAAACTAATTTTTTCCGAGCCATTGCATTAATAATTACGTTACTAAAGAATAACAACGAAAATGCAGACATATGTAGCTTTTGCCTCTCATTAAGTGTATAATATGTTTTCACTGTCCCGTGTACAAGCAACACCAGAAAACCATAACGCTCATGAAACCACTTTTGCCCGCGGCCTGACACGAACCGTGGAACCGCGAGACAACGCACTAGATTCCGGGATCAGCATGGCTCCGCGAATCTGAGCCACTTACAGTACCGTCCTCACTGGATTACCAGAGACAGAAGTTAAGGTAATATCAACTTATAACCAGCCTGGCATTATCTTTCCTCCTTCCTCAAATTTCCTGTTTTTTTCTTGCAATTTCAGATTTCGGAAATAAGGTTATCATGTCATTATATTGAGGATATACATCAATTATATCATTACTGATCACTAGTAGGAGCATCATTTTTTTTAAATACGGAACCTCGCATTAGCATGTTATTCGTCAATGATGATTTTTTGTTTTCGTAATAATAACTACTCACATTTTTTCAATTCTGATTTGCTTGCTAATACCACTGTGTCCAACAGGAACATTAGCTACAAAAACCGCACATTAGTTTGATTTAGGTCCTTGTTATTTTTAAACAGCCATCATTACCCCAATCATCAATCTCCCGCCTTTGCCATCAGAACTAGAAAAAAATTGGTAAAGTTGAGTGGCACAAATCGTAATGGTTAAATTAAATTTATCGGAAAACTGGCTTACAGTTCCTATTGGCGCAAGATGCGTTGACACTTTCTCATTTCAGCCAAAACATTAATTTTATGATTCTTTTCAACTGTTCCAATTGACCACGAAACATATATAAACTTACTTAAATGATATGTATTTTGCAACAAGTGAAAAGGAGATAAAGAATGAAAAAAAAAAAAAAATTACAGCTCCTGGGCTTGAACCGAGAACCAGCACGTTGACAGCCCAGCGCGTTACCACTCAGACACCTAAACTTACAGAAGGTGGTGCTTCATCAATTATATGACCAAAGAAAATATATACATATAGATACAACATTCCGTGATTGAATAGTAATCTGTATAAAGAATCGAACTGTTACAAGAGAAGTAATCAGTTAAATGAAAATATTCTAGATGAGACTGGAACATAAATAATTTTTCATTTCGCCGATGTGTGTGTCCAGCTATGAGACACTATTTCTTGTATAGGGAAATTGCTACAGCTCTACTACTACGCAGAACATCGTGGCAACATCGCAGAAAGTAAATATGACAACGCTTACCAGGAAGTAGTCTTAAGTTTCCTACTTCCTTCGGCAAGGAAGAATACCTTTATAACGCGTAAATAATATCTACACGTAATAATTCAACACGAGCAGAACATTTGGCAAAAGGTTTTGTTGGTTTCACAATTATCCAACATACAGCTAGTAATTGAATAAACGGTGGGAATCCATGTTAATTGCATGAGGGCAATACAAAAAGTAACGTCTCCCAAGCATTCATAGATAAAGAATCAAATTATTTTATTTTATTTATTTACCGTTTTAGAGGTTGAACAAATATCTATTTTTCTACATCTTTACCATTTCGGAACACGCGTTTGTCGGTGCTGTGACGGCTTGTGAATGACTAGGCGTCGTCTGAAAATCGTTTACGTTCTGATCTCTTATTCGGGAGGACATAGGTTCGAATCCAAGTTCGGCGATACAGATTTGTGGTTTCCAAGGTTTCCCCAAATCACTCCATATGAATACCGGAATGGGTTCTTTACAAGGGCATGGCCGAAATCCTTGCCACTACTCCTATCCAGCCAATAATCACCTCTATGTCGACGAGGCGTAAAATCATAGAAAAATAGATCTGGCTAAATTTATTGAGGAGGTCGCAGCTGGCTTGTAATCTATTAACAATACCTCCTCCCTATCCTTATTTTTTTTGTTTATTGCTTTACGTTTCATCGATGTTGAATTTATTAAAGAAGGGAACGGCCATGGCCTTCTATAAGAATCATCCCAGCATTTGCCTGGAGCCAGAGCGTTACCGCTCACACGCCACGCTCGGTCTTCCGGTCTTAGTCATTATCAACCTTACTTTACAGGTAGACTGTGTTTGTTTGAATCCTTGAGACCTAGGCGATTATGGAGTCGATTATGACGGCTGACGGGTGACAAAACTTGAGCGTTCCACTTTATACAGGAGACTAAAGAACAATCACGCGAACGGCGACATCCTCATTCGCCAAATGCTTGAATTTATTTATGTTATTCCAAACAAAGAATAACGCAGGTAATTTCACGCCTTGTTAAATAATGCGCATTTATCCCCAGTATTTAATAAATCCCAATGCTGTAAAGATCATGAAGTAATAGTGTCAAAAACAACTAACAGCATTGTAGAAAACGGGAAAAACGGTACTTTAAGAACTCCCTGTCTTTAAGCCCAAATCTAAATTAACTTTAATTACTTATACCAGTTATAAAAGAATTTATTTTTGTCCTACGATAATAATCTGGATGTAAATTTTTTAGTGACAATAGTCATTTAATTTGTTGCGGTGCTATTATTTAGTTCTACGCGATTAACTCTCATTTATTTATATAGTGCATAATCATTATCGTCCACCTACAAAGAGAGCAAAAATTCCTCTTGTAAAAAATTTCTTTCTGAAACGCGATGATCGTTCTACTGTGAAATAATTATTTTGGACACATGTGTGTCTTTTGAAAAGGGACAGATGATATGATTTCGGCGCGGCTTGAAACCTGTGTAGATTTTCGTCAGTTCTGCCGCCGCAAATCTTTCATGCTTACGTTGGCTATTAGTTACGAAACATTGGGTAGTTTCGCAGATCTTTTTCGTATTTCCTGACGCAGTTAGGAAAGAATCATGGATACCTTATACTCATAAGCAATGTGCAGTTTTGATACGCTTAAAAAGAAAATACAAGTAATGATAAATTTCAAAATTAAAAAAAAAAAAAATAATAAGAACTACTTGGATTTGAACTCGGAACCGCTCGCTCAGCAGCCCGGAACGCTAACCATAGGACCACTGGACGCTCGGTGCTACTTTCCTCGTATAGGTGTATACAACGCAGCGAAGTAAGACTGTTTCATTCAATCCATCTTGGAGAGAGACAGTTCAGAAATAATTTCTTGTTTGTTTTCTCGTAGTACTAAAAATTCTACCTAATGGAACATGATTATCCCTTGGTTTGTGGACTGACCAGATATATGAGTGAAATATTATCCGAAGGAATTATCAAAATGAGTATAACAATCTTATCGTTATAGTTTTATGGTAATCAACCGTAGTAATATATAGCATTGAGCCTGTTTCCTGCCTCACTTTAATGCAACCCCCTTAATTACAACTTGTGGGATACGTTTCAAGATCTGAATTTTGGTAAAGTATTATAGAAATATAATGGAAGGTTGATGAACTGTTCTGCCAATAAGAATCGTCAGTGGGAGGAGCTTAATTCCTACCTGTTAGCCAATTGTTTCCTGCATTGACTTAAGGAAATGAAAAATCTGCAGTATAGATGGCTCTGAATAAAATATCCACCAATGAAATTGCGAGGAGGCGGAGCCAGTATTGCGTTCCTGTTGCCTGGGATGACATTGATGCCAGATTGTGCAAAATAAGAGTGATAGAATATTTCAGCAGCGGCCAAAAGTAATGTCAAAGACTGTACAATGCGCAAATACGCATGTGTCGGAAAACTTGCCGCTTTTCTGGTGACAGAGGAACCAGCTTTACGGCTAGTCTACGTCGAGGAATTTATTAGAGATTGCAAAGGAGGTAGTGGGGGCTGACAAGGAACGGGAAAAGAATTCGGCAGCGGTATTCTGGAGGAAAAATTCCAACATTCGCCTGGAGTGATTTCGGGAAACCGTGGAAAACCGAAACCCAATGGCTCCCGCGTTCTCCAAAATGCCAATACGTTATTGACTGAACTCAAAAACGTCATAAAATTACATTTCCGATATGGTCGAATATGCGATGATTATAATACGATGACAAAGGATGACTGCAAATACGGTCGAATGTACAACTTGAAATGGGATAATCAAGAACCAAATGATTGGTGAAATGTTCTAAGGATAGAGGGCTAGTCGGAGGAGTCATTTCTCACAACGTTGCAGCCAACTGCTTCCGGTGAAAAACCATGAGTAATCGCTGCGCGGGAAGCATATTCGTTGTTGCAAAGGGACCTTCACTTCTACAGTATAGTGGCCAATTTGTTAGCGACTGTAGTTTGAGGCCAGGCATGAAAAATAGTTTCCAATTGATTTATATGTCGCTATTGTTGCTAAAATATATATATACGTTGTGGAATATATATTACAAAAACCAAACAACAAAAATAAATGACAACTTTGGAAATGTTTCCACTTGCCACGAACATATAATACTGTGTAGAACAGTGACCAACAGGCTCATCATTTCTAGGTGATTACTCGACTTATAAACTCTACTTTAAAACAGTTTTTGGGTCTACTGGAGATCGCGATTCCGCTAGGATAACATTCACTAATGACATCATGCACCGGGGCCCCCAAGCTCAGGGGGCAGTGCCAGCAAACCTCACACTTGGTAGAGTTTTTTAACCGCTTCATGATAAATACGGAGAAGTTTAAGAGTTGCACAAAAAAATATTTTCAGCGTGCGGAATTAATTTTCAATAAGAAATGAGAACAAACAAAAGTTCCAACTAACTGTATTGCTGATAGGCGTTACCTTCTCTTCTGTTTCATCTCCACTATTTAGTTTCTACAAAGCAACAGTCGGGAGCTACTAATACTATTCTTCATGTTATGTCATTACAGAAACCGACCAGTGTTTCCATGTTCCATTGTGCAAATACGTGCGAACACATGGCAATAGCTGACTCCTGTTTGTAAACTTATAGATAGCAAAAACCGCTTTAAGGACCTGGCGGTCGAATTCCGGCAGAAGCATTCAGCAAGCAGGCGTCAATGAAATCTAACGCTCCTCAGTTAGCGCTATGCCACAGTTCAACGGGTCAAGAGTAGCTGTTTTGCTGCTGCTTTAAGTTCGAGACACGAAAAAGTAAGTAGTACTGCCGACTTTCAGATATGTCTAAGGCCCGACGGTTTGGTATTCAGCGTGGATGCTTAACTGCTGACTTCAGACATGGTTAACATTAACTTATTCTTAATGTGTGTGTTAAGTGTTAACTTAAGCCCAGATTAATTCATTAAAAAACTGTCCAGTGCGTGAAATTCGTTAATTTTTTTTTTATAGGATCGTTTGCTACTTACAGTCAATATGTCTACACAATATAACTTACTGGAGCGCAGAAGGAATTGCAATATCTTACAGCCAAATCTGGGGAGTGAAACGAATTACGAAAGTGCGTTGATGAACTTTACGCAGAACCAATAACAAAATGGAAACAGCAATGATATTTGCTATAGGTAGCTTTATATTTGCGATGACGTACTAGCTAAAGGAGCATACGTTTACACATAGTTCTTTTTCTTAACAACTGCTAATGAATGTCAAACTTTATTAACGGATGTAGCGATGTTCATAAATCTTTATCAATGGCAAAAATATAATTAGTTAAAGCCTTACTTTGCACTTCACCGTCTGAATGTTTATAGATAACGTTTGTCAAACAGCTCGCCGGTTCATGTCTTATAAAAGAGGCGGTATAACCCATCAGACTTGAGCATGTCGTGGGGTCAGGAGATAAACATTATTTGGCTATCAAACAGACCTTGCTTCTTCACTCCCTCCTCCTTCGCCGCTCTCAGGCAACTGATTCTAACCTGTTAGCCGCAGTAACTCACGCTTGTGTCGCCAGAGGCGCGCCTGTTTTTCCCCCCCTTCTTATTTTGCTCAGCCCGGCCGACTCAAAAACACAAATATCCTACAAATTCTTCTAGACCCAATTTCATTTTCCATTCTTAGAATTATTCTTATTCCCGCGTTGATTATCAGTTTTTATGAGTATGCTGAAAACTACTTCAGTAAGAAGCTGCTATATACTTACTCCATACAATAACCAAAAATGATTAAAAAATGATTTGAAACAATCTCTTTATTCTGTTGCCACAAAAGCGTATATACTTATCTAATATGTAATTCAACTAGAGAAGTTATGGATATGAGAATTTTGCAAAAAATTATCTTACAAAGCAATACATATAACAAAATTGTAGAAACTTTTTCTTGTAGGCCTATATGAAATTCATTTAATAAATAATTATAATTTAATTTAATGGGGATGGAGTATATGCTTTGGTTGAAATTTTCTTACACCCATTTTCCCATATCTTGTTTTTTATTTCCTCACCACCCGAGTTTGCCCCTTATGAATATTAAATTCTTTCAGTGTTTTTGGTAGGTTGATAATCTATTTCAATCCCTGACTATCTTACCTATAAAGAAAAATTTCTCTCCTCCTAGTGACTAAAACTGAATGCCATCTTTCCAATTCAATGGACTTCTTCTAATTTTTCTGCAAACACCTTTCCAAGCCTCATCACCAATATATACCTCGTACATTTCCAACACACACTTCATTCCCTCCCGTCTTCTAATGACTCTGGATCCAGCTTCTTTATCATATTAAAAACTGTGTTCTGCAGTAATTTCTCAAAACAAATCTAGCTTCCTTCCTTTGCACTTTCTCCAACTCTTGTATTTGATACCAAAAACGTTGTTCCTATCCTACACCACCGTATTCAAGCAATAGTCTGACCAAACTTTTATAACCAAATTCCTTCTCTTCTCTGGCACATCACAGATTAATTGCAATGTAAAACTGCTCAAGATGTAGACACCAAACCTGAACCATTTGCAGTCTATGCATGTATCTCGTAAAACTAATGGATGGATTTTAACACAACTACAAGTAGAGATAGTTTGTGTCATTGGTAAACAAAGAAGATATTTTTCAGCCAGTTTAGTTCCAAAGTTCATGCCTACATAGAGACCAAAAATTGTAAATTTTGCCATTTTTATTTATAGGTTCATGCATCACACAAAACTAATGGATTTCAACTATACTACATACTGTGATAGCATATGTCATCACTTAACATGCAGAATATTTTTACCATGATTATTATCATAGTTCATAAGATCAAAAATAATTAATTTTGGAATTTTAGTATGAGCATGCATCATGCAAAAACTAATGAGATAATTTCAATGAAACTACACAAGGCAATAACTTATGGCATCAGTTAATATATGGGATATTTTTGTCTCAATAAGTTATGAAGTTCACTATGATACAATGCCAAAAACTGTAAATATTGGAATTTTTTACTATATTTTCACAGATCACAAAAACAGTAACTGCACGTACTGAAAGCCTATGTCAAAGATCTGCATATTATATAATGTTTATACTAATAAGTTACATAACTACTGAAAGGTATATCAAAAAACCTTTGTACTCAAAACAGTATATGGATTTTATTAAATATACCATATTAATAGTTTTTGTACATGTAAGTAAGTTCCCATAGTAATCATCATAAATTCTATGTAAGCAAAGAAAAAGTGACTAACTGTACTTTTGTGTACATAAGTATAGCTTTTTTACTCTCATATATATGGAAATAGTTCTAATACTAGCTAACAGATAGCAACATTGGCCTTTTATATCGGTTAAGGTGTGTTTAAATAGAGATTATAAAAATTTAGATTGTGATTTCATATGGTGGTTTATATACATATACGCACAAGGCAGGAGCATTGAAAAATTTTCAAGCAGGGAAGCAATGTGAATAATACTATATAGGAAGTCTTTCTCAGCGTTGAGAATGGATGTAGTATTCTCGGGAGACTAGCCGAGTAATTAAGGTGTTTCCACACGATATTTCGACGATCTGAGTCTCTGTCGCCATCTTCACCAGAAGAAAGCGACAGAGACTCAGATTACCGAAATATCATGTGGAAACACCTTAATTACTCGGCTAGTCTCCTGAGAAGACTACATCCACGTGAATAATGCTGTTGTAGGTCATATATAACCATAAAATCTTTTGAATTAGTGGCAGTTTCAAAGGATGGTACAAACAAATGACATGCACAAACATGCTTAAGACACTTACATACAATTCAGAGAGAAAGCAGGAGAACCATGAAGAAACAACAGATCTAATCCTATGCTTTTTTCTACCAAGCCAACATTTGTTCTGTATTTTTAACTGAATTAACAAATTTCAATTTCCACGATTACAAAATCACAGACACAATTGGCAAAATTAGAGCAAAACAAGCTTCAAGATTTTATGCTCAGTTATTCATTGCTATAGTTATTTGTTTTCAAATGTATGACTTTATTTTTCCAGTAAAATTAAGAACTTACAAAAAATTAGTAAATTTTATAAGCAAATCCTTTTTAAGGCCTTGAGGTAATGATGATTGCCACCAATTTTCATGTGTTTATTCTTGAGAAGCCATCGGGGCATGAGAACTACTTCTAATAATGAAGTAGAGCAGATTTATCAAAACAGTTTTTAAATTTCTGCCCCAGGAGTTATTTTACAAATAAAAAACTATTATTTTTTTGTTTTGTATTATTTTATTTCTATATTGTACCTGTTTTACCACTTTAGGAAGATAGTTTTACAGAATAAATGATCAACTTTTACCCTGTAAGATCAAAGAGTTTTGCAGCATAGCACACTGATAAAATTTTGATGTGATTGGAAACCTGAAAATGTGTGACTGATTTATTTTCCCTTCCTTATTATCATCTTTTTCTGTAAGCCTAATATCATACACTATATACTTACTTAACCTTAATGATATCAATAGCCAGTACTAAAATGCAATATGAATTAGGATACAAATAGCAAATAAACCAACCTCTATTCAAAGCAGATGGCGATAATCTTGGTGACTCCTAACTCGCTCAAATATCACAGCCCGGGTGCCTCTAACTTTTGTAAGTGATGAGTTTTTTAGCAGTGGGATATGTTGCTAATCTTATTTTCCTCATTGCTTGGCATTAAAATTTATCTGACATAAAAGAATATACATGAATGACAATGATTTTGAAAATCACATAGTTCCTGGTGTCTAGTACGGCATTTAAAGCATGATTTGATACAAGCTATTCTGGGGAAAGTGATACAAACCTACCGCTAGATATAAATCAGCCAATGGTAACCAGTTTACTTATTTTGTATCAAAAGCATTACTGGTACAATTTTTCATTGTGATGCATTTGTGGCAGAAAAATCAACTGACAGGATCATTCTCCAAACAACGCCTAAGTATACTCTCTTCTAAGCAACTCTTCCTGTGTCCATGAAAGGTAGACAATGGAAATAAGAAACAACTGTGTCTGACAACAATTTTTACCATTAAGAAATCTAATCTCAAAGACAGTAAGATGAGATCTTATTTGTCCGATATAATTATGCAAAGAAATGTATAGCTAAAGAAATATGAGTGTGGACTGAATAGTTGTCAACTTAGACCATGGAGATGATAAATATGTTTATACTATAAGAAACATACTGTATCTCTGTAGAGAACCATCATCCTCCAGTTTCCTTCACCTGGCAGGTGGCTATTATACACAAGCCTTTCCATATATCTTTCTTCCCATAAATTCTCTGTATCCTCTTCAACACACATGCCTACACTCCAGTCATGTATCTTTCACTTGGTCTTCCTCTAGGCCTTATATCTTGATTTCATGAATAATATGTTAAAATGTCCATACTATTTGAGTCTTGCTTTCTCTAATCTTTTTTGCAGTTGTTCCTCTTTAATTGAGTCCATAATCTTCTCATTCTTTACCCTGCCCATTCTTGTAACCCCTATTCCACTTCTGAAAAATTTCTCTCCCTGCATCACACTCTGTTCTTCCTTAAAGCCCGTGATTCAGCAGGGATATAGCTTGGCTAGTAAGTGCTTCAGAGATGTGCAGTATGAAATAACTGTGCAATTAAGATTTTCTTTCAGGCATATTGTTGAATGGACTTCATACAAAACAGCCTCAAGACAGGAAGATTAGTTTACTCAAATAATAAAATAATGGAACTGAAGAAATTATGTAAGGAATTATTAAGCACAGTCATGTTTTATGCAAATAAAAATCAGCACCCACTGTAAATAATAACTATAAAAACAGATTACCAAGTAGTTGTATTAAGGACCAAACATTATACCATCAGTTATACTATATTAATTTAAGGATCTGCCAGTCTGATTGTACCATCATCACTACACTGAATCAGAGAAATACCTTGGGCATAGGTTCAAACTCCATATCCCCAGAGATGTGCAAGATACCTCATAAAAAGTATCGGGTAATATCTAGACTAGGATACCATTGCAACCACTTACCGCCTCGTGATGTAAACACTTCCGGATGGAGAGCGTATGATGTCACTATGTTGCAGAATGTGACGAATACGTTTCACATGCAGCTTTAAATGTCACTAATGTGGCCTTCCAAGGAAACTAGACCATCATTTACCTTTTATCACTAATATTCTCATATCGAGAAATCATTAATTTTGCTCCAGTAGTACAAGAATAAACTCATTAGTGATGAGGTTTTGATGCAGCATGGTCCACACTGAAATGTAACTATTGAACACCTTATTGCAGATACATAATTTCTACGATCGTATCTATCGCTGTTACTTTCATTTATGTCTTAATGCAGCCTGAATCATAGTGAAACGTAACCATCACACACGATATTGCTGATACCCAATTTTGAAATCATATCTATCTCTGTTAGTATGGTACAGGCTCCATTACAGCCTAAATGCAAACAGTTATTGATGAAATCTTGTTTTATAAATATTTTATTTTGTATGAATGATTTTAATAGCAATTTCAGCCATGCGAGGAGATATAGAGGAACAGAATCAAATACAAATCAATGGAATTGTGACTAACAATGTTAATGTTATATGAACTGATGTTATGGAACGTTACTAATGAATGATATCAATTATCAGTTTGGAATGTTGATGATACTTTAATAATATTATTAATTGTGTAAGTAATAATTTTCTTAACCTTTTCAATTCATAATTTTTTTATTATTATTACTATTGGTTACATTCTACGTCCTAATGTGTATTCACATTCGATCGAAGGCCGAACACGTTGCACATAGAAACACAGTGACATCATACTCTGTCCATCTGAAAGGGTTTACATCGTGAGGCAGTAAGTGGTTCCAGCGGTATCCCAATCTAGATATTACCCAAAGTATCCGGAATACAAGATACTAGATACTTTTAAGTTATGGATTTGAGATATCAGATACTTCAAACTACACATTTCACAAACAAAAATACAATTATCACAAATTACCAAAAATTTTATCACCATTTTTTGATCAATGGCATTAATCATGTGGCTCCTGTACTTTTTTGAAGGAAAACTGATAATATCCCTGATTCCCCTAGATAAGTAAACAACACTATCTAAAACCCAAAATCAAAAATATCAATACCAAGGTATTAGCAGAATCTGAATTCAAACTAGTTTTATGTCACCAAGTCCATTATGTTGTCAACTTAAAGCTCTCTTCCTGATTTGTCAGACACATTATGGGTCGATAGCAATTTCTTTAGGTTATGGATGTTGTAACTATTTTACAACTATTTTAATATAGTATACCATACTGAAATGGAATTATCTATTTTTTCCAATATCTATTAAAATTTGAAGAATTAGGGATTATGTAATCTCGGGAATTTTACGTCCTGTTTCCCAAGGGTTTCATTACTATACTTCATATCATCTATTCATGGATACAAATATGAAGAACACCATAATCACATAGATAATGGTGACAGTGAAACTGCAGCTAAGCAATGTGGTTTTTATGTGTTTGTCTGGCCCTCCTGCCTTTATCTGTGGTGTGACGGATTATTTTCCCTATGCTATCTTATTTTAAATACCATAATCATTTAGATTTGCAACTATATGATAAGGCACATTAGGTACTTATGCATTTTTTAGGGTACCATCATAAAGAATGCTTAGCTTGACATGGTTCTTTCCTTAATTATTGTGCACTCTCAGTTTCATGAAATTCTGATCAAATTAAAAAAATAAAAAAAATATAGAGAAATGACAACAAACAAGTTACAGTTTAAATGAAATAATAAACATATGTTGTCTAGTTTCCTATAGACCTTGCAATTGTGAAGAACAAATAAATTAAATGGATAAGCCAATCTGGTAATTCCAGATTTTACACATGTTACTTACCCTATACTCTGCTCCATTCATGTTAACTTCTGGTTTGAACATCAAGCTGCAATTTTCTGTTGGAGTAATCTTTTCTCTATCTGTATCATCCAGATCATCAAGTGGTAGCTCTTCTGCACTATGATATACAGTGAAACGTGAATGGTTTATGAAATCCTTATCAGGCTTGGACACTTCAGATGTCACTGACCGTGTATCTTCAAAAACTTCATCTTCATCCATCTCCAAATTGTTCCACCTGCTGCTTTGCCAATTCCTGTAACTAGAAATATTTTCTTAAGTAACAAATTGCAATAAATTCTTTACCAAAATTATTCCAGTAATCGAAAGGAAAATGCTTTGAAAGCAATCACGTATTGAACATGGATTATCATCATTGAACTTTTACACTTTTTTGTGGGTCATCTGGCACACCATCGCCTGACGCTGTGATTATTTGAAAGCAAGTCTCCATCTGTTACAGAATTGCTAGGCCTGTTGTAGTTTTGATGGGAGAGCGAATGTGTTGCCATGTGTCTGTCAAACATGTAACTTATGTCCTGTGTGATAAGTGTGTGCCTTTTTTGTTTGTTAAATGCTTAAACTGGAATCATTTACCAAGAGATGTGTTGAAAAATTTATCTCCAACATTGAAAGAATTGAAGGTAAAAATATATGAACCACAGAAACAGATGTGCAAGAAAGATTTTCTGTGAAGAAACTCAGTAAAACAGATAATAAAGCTTAATTAAAGGTATATCTTACTTAAATTATCTGCATGCAGTGATGCATATTCTCTTAATTATGAGCAACTGCCAATTTTCAAAATGCATTGCAAGGAACAGGATTTTTTTTTAACTTCCCTTGTGTTCTTTTAATGAATAGGACTGCATTAGCAAATATAGAGATTGTGAGTAAAATAGCGCAATCAACTGCAAAAATTGCAAATCTTTTCTCTATTCTAATGATTAACAATGATCTACAGGATCAAATTCAATATAGTAGACAGCTGAGTTACTTCTGGCAGATACTTGGCCTGAAATATTTTGAAACTTAAAAAAAAAAATAAAAAAAGATGTAGAAGCCTGGCCCTCCCACCTTCATATGTTCAGTCTTCATTCTGAATTTGGTCCAAGCAATTTTATCTCTTTATATAAAAGCAATTTTGACAGCATGATGTATGGAGTGCATTGCCTCCAGAAGGATGTTTATGACAGAAACCTGCTTCCATGTAAATAAATCATATTCAAAAAATCAAAATAAAAACAATTATGTCTGCAGAATATACCGACCGGGTTATTTATTCGAGTAAAAACTGAAATCCACAATGACTTACACTTTCTAAGTAGGTCATGATGCACTGTAAAATGTAAACCACTGAGTGACTGATTTTTATCCCGGCACGGAAGTGCACATGAATGTGAGGAAAACTTACAGGCTATTGCATTACTTAAGTCTTTTTATTTTATTTTTAAAGAAGGTAGTCCTCAAAATACGTTTACTTACACTGTAAATTATAATTTTACGTCAATACCTCACAACATAATTCACTAATAACTGACCCCGAATAGCAGAATCTGATAACAGAATCATTTTTTTTCACGACACATTACTACTTTTGATATTAATGGTTATGACATCATTGTACACTCGTTTATACATCCGGCCCATGTCAACGCTTCTAATTCCATGTTGCCACAAAAATCTTCAGTATCTCATCTCATTTTATATCAGAGAAGCCTCCTTATCAATGAAAGTAACAGCTACCTTGAGAAGGAGCTTTAATGTTTGAGCTTTTTATCCTAGTCGTAAACAAACAAGCTCATTTTGACGTTTCGACAGCTGTCATCTTTACGTTTTGTACAGTTGGTAACGCAAAGTGTATTTGTTTTATTTTATTTTATCAGCATTGGACCATAGGCTCAATCCTTTCGAATTTTAAACTCTACAGTAGAGAGATAACACAAATAATTTCTACGAGAGGAGTAATAATTCTTAGAAGTCAAAAGTAGACAGTTACGGGAAAGGGGATTTGCCACGGGAGCATTCGCTCCTTCGCGATTAAATAAGTGCTGTTTGCAAAATAGATACCTGTAATAATTAGGATACGAACAGTGGTTGTGTCATTATCACAGCGGTCAGTTTGAAAGTTACAGCAATAACGGTATTATTCTAAATTTATATATTTTTTTCCTTTAATCCCGTAATTATCTATCTCATATTTCCTGAGTAAAAAATTTAAGTTTCCTAAATTTAAGCTAGCATAAATTGCGAATAAATTGTCTGAAATTTTAGTTAGGGAAGCCAATACAGGATTTTTTTTAAAAAAAACTCATTATTATTTAGTAAATACGCCAATACAACTGTTGTTGGATAAGAATAATTAGTTTAACAAGCAACTGTGGAAGAAATGGCCTGCAATAATCACATTTTTTTTATTTATATTTATTTTTTTCCTGAACAAAACAATCGCATCCTATAGAAATTACTTTGTAATTCCTTTCTGATCACGTCAACTACATAAATTTGTCTCTAGTTATTTACGTTGCAGAATCCATTATTTCCTAAACCAACTCTTCAGAAATTAATATCAAAAAAAGTAAAGTCTTCATGGATATACCGCCGGATAGTGTTTTGAAAACACGATATTTTGACGACTAGCTCCGTCGTCTTCATCAGATGTCGAGACACCTATGCAGATGTCTCGACATTTGATGAAGACGACGGAGCTACTTGTCAAAATATCGTGTTTTCAAAACACTATCCGGCGGTACACCCGTGAAGACTTAATTTCAAGCATACGCCGGGAATGTCTCAGTTCTTACATCAAAAAAGTAATTTCACAGCAATTCAAACGACTCGCGTTTAAAAAAAATAAAAAAAACTTGTGCTTCCCAATTACTGTAATTAGCTTTCCCGAATTATTTTTGAAATTGTCTTTTTTAACAAATCCGAGAAAAAAATGCCAACTGTTCCATACAACTGTAGCACAATATAATTACTAAAAAATTTATTATTATTATTAATTGTTCCAATCTCTGATACCCTAACCAACCAAAGAAAATTTTCCCACTTCCTTATGCATGAAATCGAGCTTATGATTATAAAAAGGCACAGACTTTAGAATTGAAGAGATATTTCAGGGAAAGGTTCAGCAAATGGAAGGATGGTACAAGTAAAGTGGAGGTGAAATGGGAAGAGTTTAAGGAGATAATGAAAAAGGGAGATGAAATGTTTATTCAAAAACAGAAGATAAAGAGAAGTACAGAAACTACATACTACAATATGGATGTGAGAAGGTTAAAGAGGCTAGTGAGACTGGAACACAACAGAGCTAAGAGACAGAAAGGCAGTAGGAAATACTTAAAAGGACTAAACAATCAATTAACAAGAGCAAAGAGAGAAGCAAAGGATGGGTTTATGAAGAATATTATTGGTGCTGGAGAACGACTGAATGATGTATCTAGAAATTTCTATGGCTATATTAGAAAACTGTGGGGGAGGTATTCAGACTATTGTAGATAAGAACAAGTTGAAGTCTCTGAGAATTTTAAAATTGCAGAGATATTGAGTGACTTGTTTTGTGAGACAACTAGGGACTATTATCCTGCGATGGGAGGGAATGAACCAGAAGAGAATCTTCCTAAAAGTATAATTGAAGAAACTAAAAAAATTGAAATAAATTCTCAGGAAATTATGAAGCAACTCAGAAAGCTAAAAAAATGTAAAGTGACTGGTGTAGATAATATTATTGAAGATTTATTAAAGATTGTGGGATACGATATTGTACCTTACCTTGAAACTTTATTTAAAATAGTTTGGAGTCTCGCTGCTTACCAGAGAAAGAGAAATAGTAGTACGGGTTCATAAAGGAGGGGATACAAATGGGGTTGAAAATTAAAAGCCAATTAGTTTGACATCAGTGATAGTGATATCCATCTATATCAGACATATTTGTGATGAAAGAAACTGGTGTGCAGATCGACAATATGACTTTGGGCAAGAATATTCATGTGAATCTCAGATGGTGGGCTATATGCAAAATATTTCAGTTGAGTTTTACAAGAGGTCAAGTTGATAGTGTAGCACTAGATCTTTCTAAGGCAATCGACAGAGTGAACCATAAGAGTTTTAAATAAAATAAAATCTATTGGATTGGATGAAAAAGTTACTGGCTTGGTTGAGGAATTATTAAAACCTCGAAGTTGTGTTTTTAATAATGTAACAACTTGAGGAGTAGGTAAGTGTGAATTGCATTATATACCTTCATAATATTTATAGAATAGTACTGTACATGAGTCATGTTTGTTGGTTTGGGGATGGGAGTACTTTAAAAATCGAAAGAATGTCTACTTGTCAAATCGAAAGAATGTCTACTTGTCGAATTGGTGTTAACAGCTCAGTGCATAAAAATATTTTTCTGGGATGCACTTTACAGTCATAGCAGTTACACCTATACTACACACAGTAATTACAGAAATATTCACAGGCATTTAATATAAATAAGAAGAAATAATCTGTAATAGAATGAGTCGCAGGAAAAAAAAAGGATAATGCTGTATTGTTTTTTGGTGTTAATAAATATGCCATACTTTCGTGGAGACTTGCTTTTCAAAAATCTAATAAAGAAAGCTGAAAAATGTAAAGGGGCTGGTGTAGATAATATTACTACGGATTTATCAAAGATTGTGGCATACGATATTATACCTTACCTTGAAATTTTATTTAAAATGAGTCTTGATGATTGCCAGAGGATTGGAAAAGAACGATAGTAGTACCGGTTCATAAAGCAGGGGTTACAAAGAGGGTTGAAAATTACAGGCCAATTAGTTTGACATCTGTGATAAAGAAAATGATGGAAAGATTGATATGCAAGTATATCAGAAATGTCTGTGAGGAAATAAACTGTTTTGCATATCAACATCACTTTAGGCAAGGACATCCATGTCAGATGGTGGGCTATATGCAAAATGTTTTAGATAAATTGGATACGGGAGGACAAGTTAATAGTGTGGCACTCGATCTTTCTGAGGCATTTGACAGAGTCAGTCATGATTTGTTAAAATTTATTTATTTATTTTTGTTGAGGAATTCTTAAAAGCCAGAAAGCAAAGTGTCAGAGTAGGAAATACATTATCAAAAGAGGTGGAAGTAAATATGGGAGTGCCACAGGATAGGGGGGAGTTTGCTATTCATTATTCTAATGAATGATTGTATTGGTGGGTTACATTCAGAATCTAGGTATTTTTCAGATGATATAATGGTATACAATAGGATCAAAACATGTGAAGGCTGTGAATAGCGACAGGGTGATCTGGACAGAATATATAAAGGGTAGATCAGCGAGGATTGAAGATAAATGCCCAAAAGAGTCGGCTTATTAGGTATACAGATAAAAAAACTGAAGGTTAATTATGATTTTTGGATGTGATCAGAATTGCTTGTTGAAGGCTTGAAATGTAAATATCTTGGCATGTTTGATAATAAACTTAACTGGGCAGAGTGGTTACAAAACTTTGGCCAGACCATTGGCTGAATATGGTGGAGTAGTTTGGGACACACATTTTGGCTATCAAATACATATAGGAGTTGGGTGAGCAGCTAGATTTGTTTGTGGAAATCATTGCAGGTCCCAGTCAGTAATTGATATTATAAATGAGCTGGTTTGGGAGTCATTGGAGGAATGGAGGGAGATGAAGAGAATGCCGGGAATGTATAGGGAATATTTTGGTGATGCGGCTTGTTAGAATATTGGTTAAAGAATTAGGAATAGTGCATGGAAGGGGAAAGGTGACCATGACCACAAGCTGGTGCTCAATTTCATGCATAAAGAAGTGGGAAAATTTTCTTTGGTTGGTTAGGGTGTCAGGGATTGGAAGAAATTACCAAGTGATGAATAATATTCCAAAAACGCTTGAGGAGTTTAAAATTAAAATTTGTAAATCAAAAAAGTAAATACGGGAGGAATTTAATGCTCCAATTATAAAAGAAATTTTTTTAGAAAATAATATGAACAGGGGTAATTAGATAACTAGGAAGCATCCATCAACTACGTACAGGCCCACTGTAAGCGGGCATGCAAGGCGCGCACCGCACGCGGGTGGAACATCAAGGGGCGCGGCAAAACGAGTGATCGACAGTAGCCACTCCATTGTCGCCATGACGAAATTTGCAGTGTATTATGTAGGAGGTGACTTTTTTTTTTTTTTTTTTTGCTCAACGGTTGCTTTGGGCGGTCGGGATGGCAACAATGGGGGCGGCAAATAATGTTCGAAGGGGTGGCAATCTCACAGTTTTTTGACCTGGTTCAGAATTTTCCTAGATCCACCACTGGCTGTAGTTAGACAGGGAGCGGCATAATCGGGATTGCACGCGGGTGCTCGAACAGCTAGTGGCGGGCCTGACTACGTAGCACCATTTTGGGCTCCTGTGAACCCCTCCCTCCCTCCCACCATGTAACCTGATGTGGCTTTTGCCTAAATCCCCCCTCCCCCATGTGGCATGTAATTTTTTTCCCCTATTGATTCCAGAAGACATTTTGCACCATTTTCTCTTGTCAGACTATTGTAAATTACATACGGAAGTAGTTAAAAAACGGAAATAAATGTTTACATGCTGTTCTGTGCTCTGAACCTGATTTTAACTGTGACAAATAGTATGAATGAAATGCTACTTGCCTCCCCCCCCCCCCCCATGTAGCCCCTGCGGAGCTTCCCAGCCAAACCCTTCCCCTCCCCCAGAAAGAGCCACATAGTTTGTGGGTTCTTCCCTAGGGGAATTGCCACTGGAGCATTATCTCCATCACACTTAAAAATTAATAATAACACTACCAACTCATCCATTGTATAACATGTATACCTCTAGTCAGTTAACCTTATTATCAGAAACTGTAATTATGGTAGACAGGGATAACCTCTAAAATAATGTCCTCCATTACAGCAAAGTCAAGCATATGAAAATCAATTAATGTAAATGGTGCACAAATTATTTGTTTGATTCATTTAATTTCTACAGTTTATCTATTTTAGTAACAATAATTGCTAGCTATTTTCAAACCTGATTTGTCAGGAACAGATTAAAGAATTTCAAACACAGGGTAAAATGCACCATTCTGATTGAATGATTTCTGTTATGATGTTTTAATATATATTTCAGTAAACTATTCCAAAAAACTTCACAAATAAATTCAAATTATACCTACATTATTTGTCTACCTCACAAACCCTGTCCAATCTGTGTAACAATTCTTCAATACTTTGTAAGGACTGAGCAAGCAGTCATGAATTGAGCAGCTATTCTCTGTACTTTAATATCAGTCAATCCCTTGCAATAAATATCCCAAATGGCACATCAATATTCCAAATGTGGATGCATGAGGTCTCATTTCATGTTGCCTCATGCTGTTATGCCGAATCAACCATGTTAATAACTGAACTTTTTACTTTGTTATCCTGAGCACATGGTTTATTCTTCTAAGCTATATACACCAAGAGGTTGAAGGAGTAGAGAAGTGTGTATGGAAGAGAGGAGAGGACTGGAACAAAGTGGTGACAGAGAGGTGGTGGGATGAAAGAAGGAAATGGAAAGGCTTGTGCTTGAAGCAGACCCGGCCAGAGGCTGGAAACTGTTGAGGATGATGACTTGTCAAATAGGAGAAAGGATAATCATTGAATTTCCATGGACAGGTGAGTGAGTAACAAAGAATGTAATTTAGTCTGCCCTTATGTTCCCTAATGTCTTCGTCATTAATTTACTGAGATGATGGAGAGGCCCTGGCAGAGTGCGGGTTTGTTTAAAACAATGGACACAGTGTGGCATCGTGAGTTCGTCTGCCTGGATATTCGATGAATGAAAGACTTCATTCAAAGTACAGTGGTAAAGTTTTGGCAGACCTGAGCTGCCAGACACTTTACAGATGTCACTAGCAAAGAAATATTTGCTAACAATAAACTGCTTGTGTGTGGGAAGTGCAGGCCAGTGAGAAGAGAAGAAATAGGGTTGCATGGAGGTGATAATCTCCCAAGTGTCAGAGGTGCTGAGACTTATTCCACCCAATAGAATTCATTCCCACTTGTTTCTAATAAATTGCTTATGCTTGTTATATGTTCACGCCAATCGCGGGAGAGAAGGCGAACAAGGTCCACCCGAGGCGAATCAACAAGGAAGGTACTGCACTTGGCAGAGAGCATTCGTTGCAGTTACTGGCTGCTGAAGGTTCGACTGGGGACTCGGTGCTACAAGACTGCAGTGAGCAATCTTCACTATGAGAGGGCTCGTGCACAGCAGAGGTCCCGAGGGAGAGGACGCCATCGGCTGTTGGATATGAGAGACACCAGATGTCTGTGCCAGGAGCCTACCTGCCACAGCACACCCCTTGTCTCACCGTAGGTCTCCGACATGACTCTTCTCATTCCGAGGCAACATCATGCACCGGCTGCGCTGTTCAACCCTATAGTAACTTCAACACACTCAGTCTTACCCAAAGTGACCACAACAAGCTCCTCAGTAAAGGCAATTAAGTACTATAAATTCCACTGCCTATGAGGAAACAACCATTCATTCATTAATGAGATTAATTGTTTCATTCAATAAAGTTTGTTTTTCATGTTTAACGGTAATAAAGTCAGTATGTACTTTTTGAATCTGTTTGACTTATATTGATGTAATTGACCATTTAGCAGAGAACTACGCCCACAATCATTTATTTATTTATTAATAAAGCTGTCTAACAAAGTAGTAAATCCTGAGGTATATCAGGTGGGACACTATAATGTATACAAATCATTAAACACTTCTTAAGTGTGAAAATTAAGTATTCTGAAATGAGACTTTTTGCAAGAAACAGTTAGAAACACATAACAATATATAGGAGTGTAAAATTCCACATAGTTTTCTAAACATTTTACTGTTTCTGTACCTAATGCTCGAAGCAAATAAGTTGATTTGACAGGAACTAAAAATGCTGTTCAGTAAGTTAAAATAAAAATAAAGAGGAAGGAACCATCAGTGACTAAAGCTAACAACAAGACAACAATGTTATAAAAAATAAAGAAAAAAAACAAAACACTGAAACATCTTTGGCACAAACCCTTTATCAGCAGAATGAACTGCTCTTGGCTGTAGCTGCTGAAAAGTTGGTCATGAGTAAAGTAATAAAATGAAGAAAAGGGAGTGGTATTATAAGCCAATGGGAACAGACTTGAACTTTGCAGAAGGAATGAATACATGAATACGTACTACAAAATAAATCAGGGATAGGAAATAATGTGTATGTTTTAAATGGCAGCAACATCGGTTCTGGTAAGTTGTGGTACCCACTGGGGTAGAAGAGGTGGAAAATGACACAAAAACAGCAATGGAGGGGTCAGGTAGTTCATACGAATATGAAAACTCAGTAAGGAAAGTTAAAGGAAAATTGGGGTGATTATTGGGAATTAAATAAGGATGGACCCACAGTTACCTGGTGTTCAATTTGTACCAAGCCATTCTCACTCAGAGGAGATTGTTATATATCTATTATCTCACCTAAACCGTTCAGCAAGAGGCGAGTTACATATAATGCATAGCGAATAACTTTTATAATCACGTTCAATGGTAAAACACTTTTCATCTCAGAACATAACCTTGTTATATGTCCATTATCCAGCTAAAACCATTTAGAAGGTGGCAAATCTCATATAATTATATAGTAAAGAACTTTTATAACCATTTTCTTAACAAGAAAGCACTTTTCAAATCAATTTTGAAACATTTTTGTAAAAGACATAAGATTTAAATAAAGTTGTTTTTCAGTCATGATGAATTTTGTTTCATTCATTTCCACTAAGGAAGCAGAGAATCACAATCACTTTAAGGTATTTTTTGTGTGCTTTTAAAATTTATATAAGGAGAAATTTCAAATCAAAATAACACAATATTTTTAGAAATAAGAGCTAGAAAGATAAAAGTATGCTTAAACGAAAGAGAAAAATTCAGTTAGTAACAAACATATAACAGTTCAGAGGTAACTTGAAGTTTAAAGTAAGAAAAACGAAGTTTTAATGTTGATATATAATAGCATCTATATGTGTGACTTTCAGAAATTAATAGCTCTTAAACGATAATAATTATGAGAAAAGTTGTCATGACCAAAGAGATTCAGAATAAATTAAACTATAACATAGTAAAATTTCGGGAAAATCCGAGTAAAATTAGTGTTCCACAGGAGTGGGGGCTTTTTCTAATTCACTAAAGAATAGTGCTTCCCCGCGGGAAAACACCGGTGTTTCATGGCAATTCAGCAATAGATAAGCCTAGCCTATAAAAAGCAGACCAGCGCAGGCAGTCGGGGATAATTTTCAAACAGTTTGTCAAGCGGGTGGTCGAGGCGAGAACAGCTATGTGAGGGGCAGCGGACTATGAGGCTGTGGACTTTGAAGATTTTTAGTAGTGGTGAAAAGGGGAACTTAGAAAATTTTAAGTTGTTATAAACTTTACATTAACTATCAGGACAGTGGACTCTGACGCTATTCCGGGATGATCTTTAGAAATTTGGGGGAATTTTCTGAAAGATTGCCAATCAGTGTGTGAGAGTGGCATCAACCTGCTTCTTCATCTGTGATTTCGAAGTTTGATTTGCCTATATGTTTTCAACAAGTGTAATCAATACCAGCTTTAACTTCATAAAACTTTCAGAATATATTTTAATTAGTAACTACAGTGACTATTATTTATTTATGTATGACCTGTTAGCTATTACAGCGTAAACTAATAGCTTGGTGGCCAGTTTAAAGAACTTTAGCATCTTCGAGAAAAGGTATCAGTGATACAGGCAATTGATCGTATAGAAATGTTGCATAACCCCAAAGCACATTGTGTTACGACAAGATTCTGCTGTCTGGGAGGAATCTAGTAGTACAAAAGTGAAACAATAATTTAAATTATTGGTGTCATATGATGTGGTATGTGCAGTTGGTCTTTAGCCACTTATTCTTACTGATAGATGTCTCATGGTCAGACTAGCGTAGGAAGTTAAACAGTTGTTACAAGTTGGTTGGTATATGACATGGGAGTATTTGCAAGCCGCATCGACTAAGCACCAGAAAGCTTAAATCCATAGTACTGGTGTTGGTGCTAGAAGCATGTTGCATCCTGTGCATCTTAAAGCAGGAATTTCACATGGAAATAATTTGTGTCATACAGTTGAAGATAGTAGTACTTGCAAACCAAGAGTTGTTTTGGAGTTGATGGGGCCATAGAATCATGTAATGGGAGGAATATGGGAAGTTGTGACCTTATTTCAGGGCAGGCTTTAAGGACCTGTCATAGAATATGATTGAATTTTCATGATCGTACACACATACCCAGGCCACCTTCCTGAATGTGGATGTATGCCTAGATTGTTTTGGCTGTCATATCTTCTGACCAACAGTCACTCATATTCCAACAATTACTTGTTAGTATCCTTAAATTACACATACAAACAATCATCCCAAGCTACATCCCAATCAGTACAGTCCAACAATCATGCAGATATTCCAAGAGAAACCATAGTTCGGTTCTGGCCACATAGTTCTTCCCCACTTTCAAGTCCATCAATCGCATCCTACCACAGGATTATGATTTCGTTCAAGTTTGCATGAAATGAGATCCCTCCTCCCCAAAAACCTCTTTGTTCCTCTACAAATATATATTATATTTTGCTTCAGATTTTAAACCTCATTGATGTTGAGGTTATTAGACATGGGAAAGGACTGGGGGCAAGGAATTCAGTTTTTTGAAGGAACCATCCCAGTATCTGCCTGGAATGATTTGGGGAAACCATGGAAAAACTAGATCTGCATCACCGGATGGGGATTTGAACCCGCATCCTACCAAATGCAAGGCCAGAACTTTACTGCTCACCCATCAAGCTCAGTAAATATAATTAATTAAATAGTAATCAATTCCAGAAGTATGCAATACCAGCTCAATTTTCTTTATAGCATGTGCGACCTTTGAAACCTCCTATGTCGTACACCAATTAACTTGCAAAATTTCCCCTGCTCCTATACATGTCTAACCATGAATCTACAAGAATAAATTGCCACAGGCAAATAGTATTCATCCACAATCTGGAATACTATGTAGCTGTTCATGCCATCTTGTACCAGTAACTTCTATTAATAAGTCTTGTTTGTGCTATTAACAATCTTCCAAAAAACCAGTTGTTCCTGTGAGTTCAAGAGGAAACTAGTTTATCAAGACAAAATGATCACTAGGCAACCATCAGACACGAACTCAACATAATCTCATCTAATTTTCATCCTCTTTCACATCCCAATCCTCAGATTCCATCATCTACTGAATAATTACCCTCCTCCCCCCTCCCATTTTCTTTGTTCTTCTTCTCTGTCCTAGCAGGAACCACCACTTATCACTGGTCATTTTGCTGGCATTAAAAAGAATGTTGGCATTACATAGATATTCTTATTCCCTTATCCTGATCTTTTTATTATAATTATTATCATTTTTTATTTATTCCGTTTGCAAAGTTTGAGTATTTCCTTTTTTATACCAAACCCCAGCTCTTTTCATTTGATTTTCCATTCTAAATCCACCCTTTCAACTATCATAATCAATTTAAATCAATTCTACCTCCCATACTGTGCACACTCCCCCCCCCCCCCCCCACCTGCTGATAAAGGATTAACCCAAAAACTTTGTTGTTCCATGTTTATTTTTAATTTTCCCCTGCTAACAGAATCAGCAACATTTCATTTTATCTAATGTCACAAAAAGTATACATCTTTATTTCCTTACTGACAACCCATGTCAGTAATTAATGTTCCATAAATATTTAAAGCAATGTAAATTTTATTTAAAAAAATGGTGTTGAAAAATTAAGATGCAGTGTATCATGATTATATAAGTGAATTAATACTTCTTGATTGTAAGATTATGTGTAGGAAAATATTAATTGTGACAGATGATATTAAATTGTCATAATTTTTTGCAAGCATAATACATTTTCAACATTTAAGGAGTATTTCAAAGCAGATTAAAATATTTCATACAAAAATTGCTGTGAAAAAACTATCATACTAACAGGTTTTTAAGTAATTGATTTCTTATGAGTTGTTGGTAATATAATTGATACTGTTAATAGGTGTGTGTGCTGTTCCACATAAATAGCAACTAACATGATATAATATGTAGTCACAAATTACAGTGAAACTTATCATGGTAACTGGTTGGAAAGAAAATAACTGGTAATTAGATGCTGGTAACAAGTGTATACACTGTTCCACATAATAAGTATGAATTAACTCGGAATTTTATTTGTAGATTACAGGAGATATTGGTTATACTAATGGGTTGTAGCTAACTTGTTTTCAATATATAATAATATTATCAATTATATAGTAATATTGACATTACTAATAAGTGTATGTACTGTTCCACATCCCCGAGATTATTCTCACATGGGATCAAAGTGAACATATCTATCTATCTATCTATGTTAAGACCGTGCTTAAAAAATAAATGACATGTGTAGATAAATACTATCCAATTTCTTTACTTCTCAAAGATTTTTTGTTTCTTCGAAAGTTACATTATATGTATTGTAAAGTAATAAAACATTTTACAGACTATAATATTCCCACTACTTCACAAATTTGAATTTCAAAAAGTATCATAGTAGAAATGGCTATATATTCATTTGTCAATAAGACATTTGAAAAACCGAATAGTGAAAAGTGGCCTGTAGTACTTATCTGGGATCTTGCAAAAGCACCTGATTGTGCCAACCATGAATTAATCACTATCTATAAAATGTAAACCGGATAAATTTGTCTTATAAAAGCTCGGAAACTACTGAGCAGATTTTGGTAGGGTTTTCGCCATTTTAAAGCTTAGAATCTCAGTTTAGTTGTTTGGCATGTCTTATGTTTCAACGTTAAATAACGTAGGAGCATTAAATGAAATTCTGAACGTATGATGACAAATCCCAAAGATGGAACGATTAGATGTTGCATACTTCGCACTAAACACACAATACAATGTCTCTGACCATAGCCTTTAATGAAAGCAATAAGAGAACTTTACAATAATAACTATTTTGTACACTAAACAAAACTTAAATTATTCTTTCCTTTAATTTGAGATATTCAATTTTTAAACACCATAGATAGCCATAACTTAAAAAATTATTTCCTTTAATTGGGGATATTTGATTTTTAAACGCCATTGATAGCCTTAAAAACAACAGAGATTTTCTTTAACCATGATCTCTGGCAATAAAACTACAATATCTCTGGCCATCAGCATAAGTCTTCTGTTCACAATAAAATCATTTATTTACAATAATAATATTCTGGATTCACTTTTGATATTTATATAAAAGGCTGAATCTGCGGAGTTAAAGTATCTGGCATTTCGAGCGAAAAGTATATCCATTCACTACACAATTGAATCAAATGTGAGTTTCTAACATAATGTAGCATTGTTTAGCAATGTAGTAATGCAATTTCTCAACTAAATTAATGAAGCTTGATACAAATGAATCTTTTCGGACGAATGAAAATAGTGTACGTGGAAATAAACTTCAACCCACCCGTTTCTTGGTAGGGGGCAGGTGAATCTAGGTTTGCTTAAATTCTGAAAAAAAGGGGTTGGCGTGAATTTTATGAAACTTTGTACAAATGTTTCTCATTGCAGGAATAAAAGTAGTGTATGGGTAAATCTACACTAACTGTACCAGGCAACTCCAGGAACTCCGTTAGTATCAAATAAAAGAAATACTGTTCTGTACATGGAACGGCAGGTAAATAGTTTATTCATACATGGAAAGGAAAATGGAAAAAGTTTCCCTTTTTGATTCCAAGATCAGTGAAGATGCTTCATCAGACTGGGACAAAATAGAACATGGCATTCTACAATGCTCTGTCCTAATACCCCTTGTGTTTTTATTGAACATTAATGGTGTTCCTGGACACTTAGCCAAAAAGTCTAAGAGTACTTTATATGCAGATAACATTAACATGACTGGAGACATGCTTAATAATAATCTGGAGTTAAATGAAATAGCAAAGTGGTTGAATGCAAGCACATTATAATTAAATCTGGATTAAACACATTACATTAGGTTTAAAACAAAAAATTATGCACAGCAAGATTTGCATATGTATTATGAAATAACACAATTTTGGAAATAAAGAGCATAAAATCCTCAGCATTCAAATAGATGAGAAACTGAGCTGGCAAGCTCATAACACTTTACTACTGAAGAAGTTAAGTAGTGCCACCTTTGCAATCAGAAAACAATCTTCTAACAGCAGATCTCGAATTAATGGAACCGGTGTAATCTCCTTATTTTCATTCAGCTGTCATAATGTTTTGAAGAGACTCTTCACAAAATAAAAACGAGCTAAGATATTGCATAGTGTAAAACCAAGAAATTCTTCAGACAACTCTTAAAAAAGATAATATTCTTACACTGACTTCTCAGCATATATATTCTCCCACATGGTTGTCATAGAAAATTGCAAAAACTTGTACTCCATCCAAAAATTAGAACTAAAGAATTAACTGTATCTAATCAGGGCCGGTTTAAGGCTACCGCAAGAACCGCAGTCGCGGGGGGCCCTGCCATGATCCCATTCAAAATTTGTCCTTAGTTAACAAACAATTTTCCTGCCAAAATAAATGATCTACAAATTCATAATGTTAACAAGCTGCATTCACATTAGACGTTTCCGAAGTGTGGAGTTCAAGGTGAAGTCCTTCATCAGATTCAGTTTTGAGAAAGTCATATCTGATGTAATTACAACAGGCCTATATATTGAAAGGCGTGTATTGCTCTCAACCTGTTTCAGCAATTTATGTAATTTCGTTTGAATAAACTCATTCATCTTTCAAAGTTTCTTATAAAAAGTTATTGAATTAAAATGTGTATGTCTGCTCACATATCTCCAGCCCCCAAAACCTAACTGTACTAGCAAAGAAAGGCAAGAAAAGAAATGTCGTATACAAAAAGTGAATTATAAATATAATAGCTACAAAATTGAATATAAAAACAATTTCATTTGACACAATGGGCAGCAGGGCTTAGCCAGAAATGAAAGTACAGTAGTTGGGAGAACCATATGAGATGGATTTATAAAACACCAAAGACTCGGCGAAGTTGGTCCCGTTCAGCTAATACTCAATAAACTGCAGGCCCGTTTGTACATAGATGTAGGGAAACTTCAGTCCGTCTCTTAAATCGTTGTTTGAGCTCTATACACAGATTATATATATATATATATGTGTGTGTGTGTGTGTGTGTAGTCACAAAAATTATCAAAAGTATTGGCAAAATTACATCTAGAATAGAGGTAGGGGGCCCCAAAATCAAACTTCGCAGGGGGCCCCGAAATTCCTTAAGCCGGTCCTGAATCTAATATCCCTTTTGCAAAATTCAGTTGTAAAACATAATGTTTTTGTTTGTTCATAACACATAATACTTTTTCTCTATGATTATTATTCACATTCCAAATCCCAGAGGTCCTTCTGGTGATCTATCAAACAAGTAATATATCAATAAATGAATAAGAATTCTTTTGCTAACAAAAAACCAAACCACGAGTTATAAAATGCTACATGATTACAGGTGGCATAGAATAGTGTTAAATGTTTGTTCTTGTATCTGTGTTCATCATAAAGTTTCAACATCCTAGCTAACTGCAGTTAAGTTTTCTTGTACAGATTTTGACTACCAAAACTGATTATTTTGGGGTGTAGGGCCACAAATAGCAATTACTAATAAGTAATCTAATAATAGTGACAATTAAAATGCTGTTCAGCAATGATAGTAAGGAAAGTAAACCCATCAATCACCACAAATAATGGCAAGAAACAGCATATTGTAGGTCTCAATGTGTACACATCTCTTCCCCTTGCTACTTGTCTAACTTCTATCAGGACCAAGATTTTTACCGGAATAATGTTTTTGTGTTCATAGTGGCTCTGCCACCTTTATCTGTGGCAAATGTATGGTCCCCCCCCCCCCAATCCTTTCTCATTTCCTTGATCAAATTCATGCCTTGTAGCACTGCTTCCTGCTACATTTCTTTGGTCACTATAAAGCAAGAAAAAGGAGTGACTTAGGAATGTGTGCACAAATAAAGGTCTGAAAACATTAGGTCACTTGCTCAAAGCTATGAGGTTTGTTCAAAAAGTAAGGTGACTTTTTTAATTTCGCCGGATAAGTAGTTGATTTTCGTTTTTTTGTTTTTCTAATTTTGGTACACTCGTCCCACACATATCTTCACAGTTTCGACTATATAGCATTCTTTGCAGTGTTTGTGGGAGGCATAGATTGTTACAAGTGTTTTCTGTGTTCTACGATTTTCAGCTGTCAAAGAAATGGATCAAAGAGTTTGCATCAAATTTTGTGTAAAAAATGTAATTAAATGCTCCAATACACTTGAAATGTTGACAGTGGCATACGGTGAATCTTCTTTGAGTAAATAAAATGTTTATAATATAGGTAACAATGAAGGAAAGAACTGCTGAAAGGCAATATTTATATGGAAAGGACAGACAAAATACACCCAACACTCACCAAAGTTGAAGGAGGAGGGCAGCAGCAACACAAAACAACACACAAACACAAAAAATACAATATTTCAAGTAAGTGGCTGAGCTTGCACAAGCCTTGCATTTGACGCAGCCACCCATAGAATGAAAATGACCATCGGAGGTGGTGGGGAGAGCAACAATAATATAACTGCAAGTATATATCACAACAAAAGATTAAAATGGGAAATAATAACCATTGAAAAAATAATAGTAATAAAAAATAGAAACTTTTGAAATAAGGTCTATAAATATATTTGAATTTGGCCAGTGATGGGTGTACAGGGTGAGGATGGAAGATATTAATGGAAATTAAGGCCTGTAGGATGTCTAGTCCGCAGGATGAGTTGATACGCCAACTCCCATCTGCGGATTTCAGGTTGGGAGATAGTGTCTGGAAGTACACTAGTGGCAATGACTGTGAAGCAGTTATTAAGGTCACGGCTGTTGTGCGTACTGACATGGTGAGCAACAGGGAGGTCCAGGTTTTGGGAGTAAACTGTCTGTCTGTGACCATTCATTCTGATGGATAATGAGTTTGAGGTAAGGCCACAATGTAGGAACTTTGACAGTGGAGGCAGGTGAGCTGGTGGTTGTACAAGTGGCATGACCTATTATTGGGTGGGTTTCTCCAGCAGTAGGGTTGCAATAGGTAGTGGTAAGTGGATGTATAGTGCTTGTTTTGCAACAGGGTCTCTTACAAGGTGTAAGGGGCCTAAACTGCTACCGGGGTTGGAGTAGAGTTTAGTACCTGAACTAGCAGTTCACTTGAATTAAAAGTTCTGTGGAATTTTGACGAAATAATTTTAAATTGACCATGTGCCTGCCTGGATACTCAACTAAAATGCTTAATGGTCACCACAAAATTTGTTTAAACCACAAACTTAGAAAAGGTTGAAACTGTTTACTATGAAATTACAAAAAAGTTCACTTGGACAAAATTTTGGAATTTATTTAAAAAGTCACATTTTTCAAAATTAGCATTATACAGTTGAGTAGGCGATCGCACAAACATTTCCAGAAAATTGTAGGTTATAATACCGGTAGCAAAAAACCCCTTTTGAAAATTAAAAGTTCTTAGTAGTCATTGAAATCACGATCTGTTACAAGTACACCCAACATGGCGGGCACAAGCTTCCAACCTAGCACAGCAAAAACAGTTCCGCAACAACACGACTAACGCGGAGTTACCTTACATATCGTTCCCGGAGTAAAGACAAAAGACGAAATCGAAAGACAACCCCCACCTCGTGGCTCCCGCTTATATTAACACCAGCTGCACACCACATGTATACTGCCGCTTAGCAAAAAGTGTGTATATTGCACTAAACGATCTATATTATAAAAAGTGTTCAAACTTTGACAGTATGTAGTCTTATCTGAAAGATGCTCAAAGGATGTTTAGTGAGAAATTTCGAATGATTAGTTTAAATTTTTATTTATTTTGTGTAGTGATACCAAGTCTTTTAGCAAGTGGGTATTTCCCCAGTTCTAGAAAATTTAAGTACTTTTTATGGTCACCTGCTGAATTACAATTAATCTGAATGAAATTAGTGTCAAAGTGTTCTACGTTAATTCGTGAGTTCAATGGTGTGAGATAGCGAAGTTATGGATATAAGTAAAATCGGGTTTTATTCAGTTTAGTCTAGTTGATAATTCTTAAAGTATTGTTTATACCGAAAAAGTGAAATTATCAGAGTTTCCTTTGAATTTAATTACGTGTTTTAAAAGTTATTTTACCTGTGGAAATGGTCTGGTTCATTTGCAAATAATTCTTTAGTAAGACACGTGTATTTAGTGACGAAATAATTTTAAAAAAATCTGTTCTACTGCATCGAATGTTCTGAAATTTTGGCTCTTTTAGAAAATCTACTTTTTTACTTTGGGAAATCACTAGGAACATATGATAAAAAATGTTGAAAGTGAAGTGCATTTATCGAAGTGTTTAAAAATTTATTTATGCTATTTACATGGTTAGAAAATACGGAATTTTAGTGAATTTAGCTTTCATTTGAATTATTATTATTTTAAAATTACTTTACTTCATTTAAAAGTGTTCAGAAATAGTGAAATGGTCACGTAGCAGAAATCTATTGTTTATAAGTGGGGAAATAATGGATTAACCTATTCCAGGTTAGTTAAAAGTATCTTTACCCTTATAAAAAATTTATTTAATGCTTTTATTAAATGTTGTGGGTCTTTACTGCTTTTAAAATGATTTATTTAATGAATTAGGATGTGGTATCAGCTTCTACATGAAATGTTCCTCCCATAACCTATGTGTGCAATGAAAACTATATGTTTAAATGAAAGCTTCCTACCTTATACTTGAAGCTAAGAAACTAGAATTTACCAAAATTCTAAGGTGCTTACAAAGGGAACTATCCAAACCTTGGTTTAGGAGCATCAGAGGGTTGATATTTATGCACAAGTATAATTTTTAGATTAGGCGGTCTGCTGAAGGTGACACGGGGTGTGGTGGGAAGGATGCAGTGCATTTCAGGAAAGGATCTGAGAAAGTCATAGCCAAAACGAAGAATTTGGTTTAGCGATTCCAGGCCAGGGAAAAACTGGGTGAGAAAAACAGGATTCTGGTTGGTTTTAGGTTGTTTGTGTGGATGTGGTGGACAGTTCCTGACTCTTGATAGCTGTTTTTTAACTAGTTCTGATGATAATTGTGGTTTATCGGTGCCTGGGTCAGGTTGTTGGAGTAGAGAGTAAAGGATTGCTCATGATGCTCATGACACAAAGGTTTTTAATGCGAAATATTGTATTTTTTTGTGTTTGTGTGTTGTTTTGTGTTGCTGATGCCCTCTTCCCTTCAACTTTGGTGAGTGTTGGGTGTATTTGATCTTTCCTTTCCATATAAAATATTTATAAGTGGTACAAGCTCTTCCAAGATATCAATGACGAACCTCGCTCTGGACACCCCAGCATGTTAACAACTGATGAAAACGTTGAAGAAGTGAAGAAAATGATGTTGGAGAATCGTCAGATCACCTTTAGAGAAGTTGCTGATGAAGTCTCAGATGATCTCAGTTGGCTCGTGCCATGCAATTTTTTTTTTTTTGGCTATTTTGGGCATGAGACGTGTCTCAACAAAGTTTGTTCTGAAACTGATGAACTTTGACCAGAAGAACCGTCGCATGAACATCGCTCAGGAGCTATTGAATGACATCAAAGATAATCCTGATTTGCTCAAAAGGGTCATAACTGGTGATGAATCTTGGGTATATGATTATGACATTGAAACCAAGGCCCAATCATCCCAATGGAAGAGCCAAGACCGAAAATAGCACACCAAGTACGTGTCAAGGTTTTACTCACTTTTTTCTTTGATTACTGCACTGTAGGCATCAGTAGTTTTTACCACAAGGCCGTACGGTTAATAAGGAGTTTTACCTTGAAGTTATGTGCCATTTACGAGAAGCTATATGAAAAACAAGTCCAGTTTTGTGGGAAAAGAATTCATGGCTTTTGCATCACGACAATGCACCTGCTTACTCATCATTACTTGTGAGTGACTTACTGGCCAAAAACAATACAATTTGTAAGGACCCAAGGCCAATACCGGGGCTGTAGTATAGCCTTAGTGCCTCAACTAACAGCTTGATGTTGACTCAAAGTTCTGTAGAAAATTTATGAAATGATTTTGATTTGACCATGTAGCCGGATAAACTCAACCTAAATGCTTGAGGTTGCCACAATATTTGTTAAACCACAAATAAAGAAAAGGTTGCAAGATAACTATGAAAAGATAAAAGTTCACTTTCTGAAAATTCCAAGTTTTATTTTAAGAAAATCACAAGTTCAAAATAGCATTTAACAGTTGAGCTGGCAAATCGAACACACTTTTCCCAAGGTTGCAGGCTGTGGAGAGAAATTTGAACCGGCTAGACCCCTTTTGTAAATTTAAAAGTTCTTAAAAGTCATTAAAGTTGCTATATAACCCGACAACATCCAACATGGTTGAACTAGCCAGCATGGCGAGTTACAACCAACCGACACAAACAAGAAAGACTAAGCGAGACGAAAGACAGACCGGAACAGACGACATACTGGAACCGACAGACCACATTTTGCTAAGTTCCTATTTTAAACTGATCAAATCATGCGCGGAATTGCTCAATCAGTTCCCGGCGTAAGAATGAGACATGTGCTTACCACATGAACTATTATAGCCCTGCGCGCGCCTATGACCTAGGCAAATCTTTCTTTAATTAATATCTTCAAAAGTAGATAATGGTTTAACTTGAAATTTTTACAGGGACTTTCTATCATCCTGTTCAATCTATTTTAATTTAATTTACCATTCCAAAAGGTTTCTATCGTCTTAACACTAAATTCATCAAGTGACCAATCTTGGCGGACTTTGCGGACTTTCCCGAACTTCTACCCGACAATCGGCAATAATCTATTTTCAAAAACTTGACTGCCAGACAGATACTAAAACTTTTTACCAAAACCACTATATGTTCAGAATCGTC
Source organism: Vandiemenella viatica (assembly GCA_031002005.1). Lineage (NCBI taxonomy): Eukaryota > Metazoa > Arthropoda > Insecta > Orthoptera > Morabidae > Vandiemenella > Vandiemenella viatica. The sequence continues at coordinate 172,580,608 of CM061919.1, forward strand.
TTAATTGGGGCTATCTACTGATATAAATTCCGAATTAATATCTCTTTTAATAAAAAAGCTTATTTATTTTCTCTTAATTGAAATCGCTAATTAAACTTAACCAAATTACTTAATTTTATTACCAAAATATCGGGAACATTGCTGACTATAGCTGGTGATAAAAGATCAGCTGTCGCTATACCCGATTTAAAGACATTACAAACCTTAGAATTTTACCATTCTGATCGCGTGTTTCAAAACATTAACAAACCTAAATATCTCTTAAACCAAACGTTTCTAGATATGATAATTACACTTTAAAATGATTTTTATGATGAATTGTTACTGTGAGCAAGATTACAGGGAAATTACTTAAAGTTGAAAACTGTACTTCTCGAAATTTCTAAGTCCCGCCTAAGCAAAACTAGAATTTGCCAAAATTCTAAGGTGCTTACAAATTATGCTTCAGCCACCAGATATGGCCCCCTGCGACTTTTTTCTGTTCTCAGAACTGAAGAGACCAATGAAAGGACGAAGATTTTTAATGATTGAGGAGCTGAAAGAGCTCAGGGCTATATCAGTAAGTGCTTATCAGAAGTGTTTTCAGAATTGGAAAAAACATTGGCACAAGTGTATTGTATCTGAGGGGGATTACTTTGAAGGGTACAACATAAATATTGATGAATAAATAATAATTTTTTGATAAAAATAAAAAGTTACCTTACTTTTTGAAGAAACCTCATATTTAATCAAGCAATAACAACACAGTCGTAACATGATGCTGATGATATAAACGTTATTTTATATACTATTATAAAGTAGTAACAGTACTGTGTCTGTTTATTCTGGCATCACACAAAAACTGTTCTACAGATTTTGAGGTTTATTTCAGAGCTTAGAGCCTGACTTAAAATCTAAGATATGTCTTAGGAAGCTATATCAAGGAGCAACAGAGAAGGAAATTAAAATCAACTGAGAACTTCAAATTCTTTTACCTGTAATCTGGCATAACTTAAAAGCTACTGAGCCCAGTTTTGAAACCTTAGGGTCTGGCCAAAAATTGGAGATGGATAATATCACATTAACTTGACAGTGGATAACATAAAAAAAGAAAATATCTGATGGAATAATAACAAAGAATTATTTAAGTGTTAAATACTCAATCTTTAAGCCAAATAGTGTAGCAAAGCTTCCCAGTTAATCTGATCATGAATTAATCAATTCACAGAGATGGTTTAATATAATGTGAATCGTTGAGAGTATGTCTGTAGTTGGACACTGCAATGGTAGTGAGTGCTACTGTGAGGAAACTAAATATAAAAATAATAATTAAGAAATTAAAATAGATGTCTTACAGATAACCATGTCATCAACAGCAAGGGTGTAAAAGTGAATTGCCTGGAATGTAACAACACAAATTAATTTTTACTTCCAGTCTCTACTGGTGTCATTAATTTTTAGTCACAAAAAAAAGATTATGCTCAATATTACTCATTCCACAATAGTTTACAATAAAATTTATTTATATCACATTACAGATTTTTTGGCCTAAATTTCTGAAGTACAAAAAATATAAATACACTGTTACCAAAGCAAATATATTGTAATATATATATATATATATATATATTAGACATTGGGATAGGAGAAAAACCACCGCTTACCAAAGATGAGGGCTCCAGCGGCGTCAAAACACGAAAAAACACACAAACACAAACATAATACAAATTTTTGAGCTTAGCTCTTCATCAGGTTGTAGGATGAGGTGGCTGCCCCGCGGAAGCTAGCAACCAACTCAATATATATATTTTTTACTTATTGGCCTTACACCTCATTGATGTCAAGGTCATTAGAGGCAGTATGGGAATGGGGACAAGGAACGGGAAGGAATTTGGCCATGGCCTTTTTGAAAGCAGCATCTCGGCATTCACCTGGAGTGATTTGGGGAAACCATGGAAAACCCAAATCTGGATGCCCGGACGGGGATTCGAACTGGCATTCTCCTGAATGCGAGGCCAGAGCGTTAGCTGCTCACCCACCATGCTCAGTGCAAACAGATTGTAGTTAATGTTTTACTTAAACTTAGTTTCACTGCTTCACCAACAAATCCATCAATTCAAAGTTGTGGACACATTCTAGCTGAGACATTTTTCATACAAGCCCTTAAATCCTTTTACAATGTTAAAAACATTTATTCCGAATTACAGTTACATATTTTTACAAATATAAAATACAGTAAAATCACAAATTCCATCTTAAATGTATACAAACCTGCTGAACAAAATTTTTAATAAAATCTTAACTTCCTTGGACATGAGTTAAAAACCATTACACCAGCCATCTTTTTTTTTGGGGGGGGGGAGCAAAATGAATTATAACAAGTCAACTGGTATGGTACAAATCATTTCTACTGGTCTCTTTCTTCAGGAGGTCTGTATTTTAATCCCAGATGTTCAAATATTGATTCCTCAGTTGGGGTATCCAGAATGTATCCTTCATTTAGCATCTTTGATCCCTGAAATTCATAAACCAAGATTATCCAACATCCACTAACAGATACATGTTTATTAGTGCAATGGTTTCCAACAGCACATATAAGAAGAAGAAAAAGTTATTTACTTAATGTTTACTGACAAGGCTACAACCATTTAAGATGTGTTGATTATCAAAACAAAACATGTTACTGCAGATGAGGGATATGACTTGTAGAAATATGCAAAGACTAGACTATTAGGATAAATTGCTCTCATCATGTTTGGAGAGTTATCGTGCACTTCACATTTTAAAATACAGACTGACAAATACTAATGCAGACATGACAAATATTCACTATTATCATTAGCAACCATCAGTACTAACAATCCATGAAGACTATAACCTCCAGAACGCATTGGCATAAAGAACCCTAACAGATCAAGACAATAGACCCATAACCAAAATGTATAAGACATTTAAAAGAATATACACAAATCACAACAAATAATAAAAAAAATAAAACAGGTTAAAAAGGCACTAAAAAACTGAAGATAGTACCCAAACCATAGTACTCACACAGTATAATGAATGCTGTGTTACAATCAAGTGCATTTGAGGTCAGTACTAGTGAAGCACAATTCAACAAACAAATACAGAATCTACAGCATAAAAACAACATACAGCCTTACTTGTACTTACAATACAAAATTTAAATAAATCAATACAACAATTCAAAATTTAAGTTGAATACAATGTTAAATGATAATTTGAATTTGCGCATTGTACTAAAAACAAACACAGACAATGTAAATACACACTACAGAAAAAAGAAAAACAACTGATTATATTTCATCCAACAAAGCGAAATATGACCTTCAAATAAAAACAAAAACTTTAAAAAAAAATTCAACTCATATATTTACACAAAAGTAGTGATAGCGAAACTAATGGAAAGTAAATTCATACCCCATCCACAGATGAAGGCAGGGGGCAATGACAAACAAGTAAACACACTTTACAATATTTCAGTTTATACTTCAGTGATAGAAGTGAGACATATCACAGAGAGTGGCGAGATATATTTATATTTGATTTCAATATTATATGTACACACAGTTGCAAAACAGCAATATGCACTGGGTATCAAAACAGAATTATAAATTACGATTAGTAAATAATCCACCGCTTACCTCTCAGATAATGGCAGGAAGGCATGGACACATGAAACATTGCAATTATCAGGTATTTAGCCCTTCTTCAGCAGTATGAAATGGAAGAGGGTGGGTGCAATATAACTTTGTTTAAAATAATGTACACTGAACAAGGATTATTATGCACATTGCCCACTAGGTTTACAGTATTCAACAGAGTACCAGAGACATTGCCAAGATTAGTTCTACTTCATCATAGAGCAGCTTCCAACTGCTGGCCGGGTCTGCTGGGAACAAAAGCCTTTCCAGCACTTCCTGTCCAACCATCAATCTCTCTTCTTCCACTGTGGTCCCAATTTCCTCTTCTTTCTTCCACCAGTTATAATATTTCATGAGTTAATGAGTAAAGAGGCAGTAAAAAAAGAAAGAATATGATATGATGAAACAGTGAATTTGTGCTGGGTCTCAAAGGATACAGTATTATTCAACAAATTGGGCTTTTGTGCCGGTAAAACATATAGCAGTCATATTTGGACATTATTGGTGGATACAGATTACTACTGCCCAAACTTTTATCTCACTAGTAAGGACATGCGAATCACTGGATTGTTGTTTGTTAATTTCAAAGTATACTAATATTTACAGTTGATGGACAGATTTAATAGTGTATTAGGAGCAATGGTAATAAATAAAAGTTTGTTTGTAGGTACTATAGTTGAGCGTTTTATTTGTTACTGCTAATTCACATACATTCTGAATATAGAAAAAGCTTGTAACATGAACAGATTTAGACTTTGTTGGCAGCTGGCCTGGTGACTGGGACATTTAAATAATGGAATTTGATGCTTATCCAAATTTACGTGCACTAAACATAGTGTATCATTATGGGCATTTGACATTGATCTCTTGAACAGGAATTGTTTAATCTAAGCAGTGCCAATGGACTTGTCATCTGACTGGAGGCTTCACAGATAGCATGTCCCATGATCGGAAATCGTTCGCTGGTGAGACATTTGGTGAAGATGATGAAAGCATGGTATATGGTATACTTCTTGTAACACTGTCTGTTGCATGGGAAGGAACAGGGTGCTTTCTAGTGGGACACAGATGACAGTGTACATAGGCTAGGACTATTTACTGATTTTGTAATGCTCATGGTATTCTCTTCAACTCACTACACCCACCCCCTATCCCAGTTTGAAATAGGCAAAAACTGTATCTCAACTTAAGATAGTATCCATTGATTACTTGAATCACTGCTAACCAGAGGTGATGTTGAACTTCATATTATCTTAACTGCTGCTGATATTTATTTATTTTAGTTAAAGCTTTTAATATTTATTATTTTCTTTTTCTATTTGTTCCTTATCATTTCCCATGCTCTGGTAATCTCTTCAATTCACTGGTCCCACTAGCTCAACAGCCACCTGGGACAGCACTGTTTGCCATGTTCGACTACTAATGAAGGGCCAAGATCCTAAAATTGCAATATTTTTGTGTGTTTTATGTGTCCACATATCCTGCCATGAGCTGAGGTAAGTGTACCATAATTTGTAATTCCATCTCACTATTCAGTGCCTATTGTTTCCTAGCAACTATATAAAGGCTTTTAAGGACCATCAGCTGTTGTCTACCGTGCTTCCATGACAGGTTCCTATAGATAGGTTTATTATCTATTTACTATTATTTTCTGTTTTATGCCTTTCTACCCCTACCCTCACTTCTCGCCATGTTGTTTCTTCCCCTACCATGAGCTACCGGCCTTGTTGGCTAACTCAGTTGGCTGCCAGCCTCCAGCATGCAGCCATCTCACTATACTACTGAAGAAGGGCTATAGGCTCAAAACTCGTATACTCTATGTGTGTGCGTGTTTCTTCCGTGTCTCAACGCTGCAGGAATTCTCTTCTATGGCTAAGTGGTGGTTTTTCTCCAATCCAAATGTTTAATATATACATATATATATATACACCTGTGATTCATCTGAGATGGTTTCAGAAAACCATTGAAAATCAAAATCTAGCTGGAACAGTAATCAAACCCATGTCCTCCTAAATGCCAGGCTCAAACCTTAAACACTCTCACCCCCACCACAATAATTGGAATTTAGCCTGTGGACCTTACTGCTGAGTTATCACACCTTAGTTTTGGATATAATGTTTTTATAGTAAGGCTGGGAGATTTATTGGAAAGCACACGAAATTGTTGAGATGTAGTTAGTGTTGTTATTGCAACTAGAAACTGGATTTCCCGCTTGCTGCGCATCGTGGGACGTCTCTACAAGCGCTGCAAGGCGCTATAAAGCAAAGTTTTGTCATCTGGCTGCTAGGATGACTGACTATAGACTGACTGAAAATTCCTCCGAGGTGTTAGTGTTTCACTGCCTCACGGCCCGCTCTCGGAGATAAAATAAACCCATCATTCACCAAAATTAAAAGGAGGGGGCTGCATTGATAAAACCCGTTACACAAACACACAAACACAAAAACACTATATTTTGGACCAGACTATCTGACATTGGATTTATATCATGTACCATGATATTTATAAATAAATATTTAGTCTTTTGCTTCTTAAAAATACACAAAGTCATTCATTAACTGAAAAAGTTACAATTTTTTACCTCTCTGACTACACCAGCTGCCAGGTAATGTTCCGAGAGGCACATTCCTTTTTCTGCAGCCAAAAGCCTTAGTGAACGATTAAAAAGGGCAGAGCCTGTGTAGTGCAACAAGGCAGGTGCACTTTCCAACTTAGGGGCAACAAAAATATCCAGACGATGATGCTGAAATTTAAAATTTCAAGGATAAAACATGGAAGACCTACTGCATATTAAATACTGTGCATTGTTAGTTTAAAGATATTACATGACGTACTCACCCTTCCACTTGACAACCTACAAACACCAAGGTATTTCCTATGACCACCATTTTCCTCCACAACTGTTAGGTCATCAGTAATGAAACCTGAAATGTATATATATTTGTATCTATTTGTGTGTTCTGCCTCCACCAGCGATAGTTTTCTACATTTTATTCAACCTCTTCCACCCTTACTTCTCCCATCCTTGTCTCCATGGCATACCCAGACATATAGTATGCTGTGTTGTATATACACCTCCCTTGTCAAATGACTTGTACCTCTCAACATGAATAAGGTGTTGAACCAAAATATTGTACAACTGTGTTCATCTAGTGTTTTGTGTGTTCGTCACAGGTCTCAAACCATCTTAATCTCCCCCCCCCCCCCCCGCCTCTCAATTCCAATCTCCTAATTGACTTCCTCACTAAGCATGCTACCTTGTCTCCTCTTTCTCTTCACAATTCTCACTGTTTGTATTTTACTCTCTTAGCTCTTTATCATATTATTGAATTGTTTTGATATTTACTGGTTTTTGTTTTATTTTGCTGAAGTCTGAATTGGAATATATATAACTACATTCAGCATTAAACTGCATTGGGTGTTGGCTGGCCTAATAACCAAGAATTTAGTAAAAGTTAATTAAGTATCAAATTGTGACTTTTATTTGTATATATTTATTGTGATGAGACAGTAATTTGTTGATGTAGGGATTTATTCATTGAAAAGTCAGTCAAAACAGGTTTTCAGGAGTATAATAATTAAGTTTAACATGTTTAGAAATTATTCGGAGTCAGGGAAAGCATTTTTAGTGTTTAAAGTATTTTATTTTTGTATTTCATGACTCAGTGTTATCAAGCATCTTCATGGTAGGACAGATTAAAACATTTCAGTCCTTCAAGTTTGAAAATAAATTTTTAATGATTCATGTATTTTATATATTTTAAGAAGTGATGGAGAGGAGTCCCTATAGTATATGTGGTTTAAATAATTATTCTCAATAAAATTAATTGTTTAGAAAATCTCCAGTCTTCAAGAAGCATTGTCGGATGTTGTGGTACACTCACTCTAAAACACCTCACTTCTTGATTGTTGTCATCAGTTCCATTTTCAGTATGATAGCTCAGTAGTGGAATACCTGTCAGTATAGCAGCACAGTGTGGTGAAGTCGCAAGCCTGCACTACTTTTAAGCTCAAAATTGTGAACAAATGTCTTAAGGCTAGTAAAAGTCATTCAGAGATATAATGCAGGAGATGTAGAACGCTTTGGCATAGTATTAAGGTATTTTGGACTGAGTTTTTATACTAATTTTTGAGGATGTATTGAATTTAGTTTGTTTTTGGTTGGAGTGACTGTTTGGTGTAGTGTCGGTTATGCTGATGTGTAGCGAGAACTCACAATCTTAGAAAAAGAAACTCTGTTGATTCTCTTTCCCCAGTCAAATTGATTAACTTAAGTATTGGTGGTGGTATGGTGCTTTTTATGTGGTTTATGAATAAATTAAGACTGAACTTTCAAAAAACCAATAAACACTTTATCATTTCATAATATTACCATAATAGAGGCAATGGAATTTCCAGTAGGCAATGAAAATAAGGAAGGATAGGGAAAACAACCCGTCACCATAGATGAAGTAGAGATGGGCAGGTCCGAGATTTTAAAGGATTCGGGTCCGGATGTACATCCAGCACTGCGGATCTGCATCCAGGTTCCGTGTCCGGCGGACCTGTATGGGTCCGGCTCTGCAATCGGGCGGGCGGAGTGTACGGCGGAACTGGATGTGTACGGACCTACATCCATTACGTGTCCGGCGGAACTGCATGGGTCCGGATCTACAATCAGGCGGGCGGAGTGTATGGTGGAACTGGATGTGTACGGACCTACATCAATTACGTGTCCGGCGGAGCTGTATGGGTCCGAACCTACAATCGAGCGTATGGTGGATACAACTCCGACCAAGGAGAACTGCAGTATGAGTTATATCATGTTCATCTAAAATTTCTGTGGTCTTCTATAAGAATAAAATGAAATCATTTCATAATAACGTTTAAATACTACTAATTTTTTTTTTTAAATCGAAATTCTTTGTAAATTTTTTTTTTTTACTAAAAATGAAATTATTCAATACTCAACATTTTGAGATAATTATTGCCTTTCCACAATATACCAGCTTAAGAAACAGTGTATTATAAATGAACAAAAAACAAAATTGCAAGTATAACTTATTTTAAATTGTGAGCGAGAAATTACGTGAGATTTGTTCTTATATTATGTATAGTGTTTTCCTCTGTATACTTTCTTAAACTGTTTTGATTGAATGAATAAAACATTGTCGTGAGTGCTAAATCGAGTGCGATACAATGCATTTTAATTAATCAGTAATATTTAAGTTTTGCCAGCTACCGTAACGTGTTTTTGGTGCTTTCAAAATCTTTATTCTATTTTGTGCAATTTCAAAAACTTTTAATTTCTTAGCAATTTTATTTCCAATTTAGTTTAAAGTATTTTTAAGCAAGATTTAATTCTTAGTAATAATAACCGATTGTTTGAGCCATTGTTAGACGTTCTAGAAACGGCTGGATCTAAAGGTTTTTTCTTCTTTTTTTCCCCCCAATGTTGGATTATAAACTATTGCTGTAAAAGAGGTCAGCAGAGTCGCTAGCAATAATGCCACATAATCATATTTATATATACATTACTAGCTGTTACCCGCGACAGTGTACGCGTGGATTTAGGATTTGATTGCTAGAATTGGATATACAAAGCTGAAAATTATCTAAGATGTCCCAAACAACACTGAGTCGGCATAATATAACGGGAACACCATCGATATACCATTCTACCTTCGAACCTGTCTCATGACTAAAACTTATTCATATCGGAAAAAAGGTATCCTATTTCGTTCCTAAATATACAAAGTATTTCCTTGTCACCAGTACACACATATAGTCGTCAAAACGCAAAAAAATATGGAAACTCACTTTTGCATATACGATATTATTAGTTTAGATCACGCAAAAACTAACTGTGGAACCAGTATACCGTAAATAAAGTAAACGCTTAGGGCACTATTCTACCGCCAAAGGCTTGCCAGAACATGGTATCCTTACTTTAAAATCCTAGGCTTGGCTCAAACTATGAAAAACAATTCATAAAAATATATGCAGCCAGTGGGATTTGAACCCAAAGCCATGCTGAAATTTTCTTTAAAAGCAAGCGTGTTACCACTACGCTATCCTAACATGGCTACATACGGTTGCGCATTACAAATACACTTATATATTATGCATTTGTCTTTCACAGTTAGATAGTCTTCATAATTTAATGACAATATGTTCTTATCTATACACAATATAGTATCCCATCTCGATCCTAATGTCAAACAGCATCTCCATGTCAAATTTCATCATAATCGGAATATCCGTTTAGCACAAGAAATGTAACAAACAGACATAAAGACAGACAGAGTTACTTTCGCATTTATAATATTAGTATAGATATGTATAATGTTCCTTGGAAACCCTACGAACCGTGTTTCTGCAATAAAGAGATGTTAAATGTATTATCTAATTTTTCCTTAAGCCATCAGAATTGAGAAAGTTAAAAATTCTAGAGACTTTGTGATTAATCAAACTGAACGTTAAAAGTTTAATAACACTGCAACGCATTAAAATCACAAGTTAAATTATAAGTCCATTCTTATTTAGCACGTAAAACACTCCTCACCTTACAAGCATGAACCTGAGCAATAAGAAAATACTACCGGGTTTTAGCTACCCATTGACATTTAATAGTTATTGTAATTATCTACTAGTAGTCAGCCATTAAGAAATAGTTTTTCATTTATAATCTTATCTTTAAACAGAACTGTAATCGAATCGTACAGTAAATGACATTAAACTCTTCAGAACATAGATTTCATATCGGAACTGTAATGAAAATTTGCGTTCCAGCTCCGCGTTGCAGGTCCGGCCGTGGTTCAACCTCCGGCCACGCGAGAACTGTGGCGCTGTTACAGGTCCGGCTGGAAGCAGATCCGACAAGCGCTCGGATGTACATCCATCCCTAGCGCAAGTGATACGGGTCCGCGGAACTGCATCCATCCGGACCTACCCATCTCTAAGATGAAGGCAGGAGGGTCAGTACAAATCCAAAAACATGAACAAACTTTGCAGCATTTTGGTGAATAACCTTACTCATGCATCCCATAAGTCGCATTAATCACCAAGAACAAAACTAAAGTAAAATAACAATGTAAAAATATTCACAAGTATTTAATTTAGAAAACTGTGGAAAACTTAACTTAGGAAGAAAAAAATAGTACTTAAATCAGGGTTCTTGCAAATATCACATGTGAATAGTACCACTGTAACCTCTTTATATAGTGGTAATGCAGTAATGAGAGCCAAACTAGCCATGAAACTGATTTGTCAGAATCATATAAAACTCAAGTCTGGATAATAAGACAAAAATTTTAGCTCATATTAGTCTGAACAGGAATACATCAAATTAAATAAGCAAGAATGGAGTAGGAGTTAAATGGAATTTTGTGATATTAATATGGGAAGATAAAAAACCTCCACAAACATAAAAATAAAACAATATTTTGGCCTGTTCAGGCATCTGCGGTCAACATAGTATTATGTAATCTTGGTTGTCCGGGTTGAACCGCGTCAATTTGTTGAAACCTAACGTTTCGGCCATCATTTTGTGGCCTTCTTCAGAGTACTGAAGAAGGCCACAAAATGATGGCCGAAACGTTAGGTTTCAACAAATTGACGCGGTTCAACCCGGACAACCAAGATTACATTGACAACGACTGCGGAAGTCTGCGCACCCAACATAGTATTATGTTGACTGCAAGCGTCTGTGTGAGCTAGTTTCATGAGTAAGTACACAGTACAAAACTTTTTTTTTTATTTGTGTCATCCTCCTTTCAACTTGGTGTAGTTTATCACTTTAGATGAGGACAGAAAAAACACACACACTCTATGGAATTATAAGTTGTGAATACAAATGATGAGAAGATGGGTACTGGCTGGGAATCTTCTTATTTCTGACCTCCATCAAGTTGCATTACTTTCTTAGATTTGAAAATTACATCGGTCCATGTTTTTGTGGATGTACACCATGCAGCTAATGTCTGGTAAGTGATGTTTGCCCTCTCTGTTCACTTATTTAAATTAGTTCTTACTGCCTAGTTCCTATAAACTTCATTAATAAATGAAACTAAACCAGTTTCAAGGAAATTAACAGGATGTAATTTTAATACAATATTTTCTCCTATTCATCATTATATATAAAGTTACATCTTTAAAACTTCCATCCACTGCATTTTGATGCTTATAATATAAACCATCAAATTGTCTGAACAGTATAGAGTTAGTAAAAAGAGGTTCTGTACCTGTCTTTTTCAACTTTTCCAACAAGGATGTTAAAAACCTGCTGCTTGCAACATCTGTTAGCAGAAGAACATCAACATCTCCACAAGTCTCCTTTCCTCGGCGATATGAACCACAGAGCACAGTCTGAATGTCTGGTTTCAATGACATAGCTGCAGCACAAACCTGAAATAGCATTAATTTAGGAACATTATGAGCCTAAGGAAAATAAATTTTGGCTACCTTAAAAGAGGCAGATTTTAAGATTAAGAGAGTAATAAGAGGAAAGCAAACTATATGTCTTATATCAAACAAATATATGTTATGACCTCAATGGTAGAAATTATTATTTGTAGATGTAAGATTCATACAATTGAATACAAGGGTCAATGCTGTGGGGGAAAAAACACCTAAAATGCCATATATGATTTTATATTTATATAAAAAATAAAACAGCGAAGTTGCCATTGTTTAAATAAAGTTACTGGTAGCTTATTTGCATCAATTATTTATGTGTGTCCGAAACACGGAGACAAAAATAGAAACAAATACAACGCAAATGCAAAACAAGCACAAAAAAGATGTGTGTGGGGGAGAGAGCCAAACACATTTTATTGCTGTAATCCAGTTCTGCCCTGGTTGAATCCTAGGATATATGAGTAGGTATTGTACTTGGAAATGAAGACAAAATTCATTCTTTTTACACCCCATATGTGCAAGTTATAACTTGCATTTCTGACTTGTGTGCATAATAAAATAGTTACCCGGTACTCAAAACAATTTTCATAGTTAATACATATGCATTTTCAAAACAGAACAATTACAATTGCCAAACGACTTTACCACATTTCCAATGAGTTCCACATCTTTGCGACTTATTCTCATTTGAAAGTCTTCGAAATATTTTAGGCCAATCTTTTGCTGCTTGTTGAGGACTGCTTTAGATGCAATATCTTCTATAGTGCGAAAACCCTGCAAGCAAGTGAACAAGAAGTTACAAATGAAGAAATATTAAATTATGTAAAAATACTTGGGTCAAACCAGTGTAATGTTGATTTTAAGTTCTCTAAATATGTTGTATAAATGTTATGAATTTTACTATTTTTCGAATACAATTAGGTCATTACTGTGGTTCTACCTAATGATTTACGTACCCTACTTTTTAAAGTGACATTGTTATATTTATAACACCTCAAAACCATATACCATTTTCTTTTAATATTTTATCACACATTTCTACACACATACTTATTTTCTTAAGGTCATTCGAATGGTACATTTAAAATTATTTCTGGAAACCAAATATTTTTTTTTTTATATTTGTAACAACACTTAAGCCTGAAAGATATTCTTATAGTGTCAATCGTAATGGAAAAAAAGGAAGATTGCTTGCAATGTAAGAAAATATTTACAGTAGGCTAACACATTACAGTACCTGCACGTACCAACTGCATGCAGTCGATGGACCTACACCCCAGATTTTAGTGAATAAATTGATTGCTTTTGATTTCTCATTTTCACATACTTCTTCAACTTTCTGAAGACTTCCATTATCAATTATTTCCATAATTTTACCTGCCATCTTCTTTCCAACTCCAGGCAATGAAGCAGCTTCCTGCATCATATAGAAAATGTATCAAAATCAAGTCATATCTCCAATTAGCCTAAGAAACATTCCTGTATTACCTCATAGTTTTCGATAGTTTTGTTGTAAGATTTAATAGAAGCTATAGCTTTATCATATCCATGTGCTCTCCACTGGTCTCCAGAATTGCGGTATGTCTCTGCTAATTTCTCCAGTTCAGAGATAATTTTTTGATTGCAGCTAGATAGCAGTGGTTCTGGTATGTTCAATGCAGCAAATTTCTAGAGAGAAAAAGTAGAAAGTTTTGAAGGTCCTTCCTTCCTAAAAAATTTATTTTGTAAGTTTTACTTTGTTATCTTAAGGCATTGATGCACAATGGACAGATATAAAGGCATGAAGCAGAAGATAATAAACCAGATAGAAACAATAAAATATTGGCAAAATACAAAAAAAGAACAGTTCCTCAGCAATAAAATTATTTATTTTTCTTTTAAAGATAATGTATTTAAATTACACAACAGTCATATTTTCTAATCAATATTTCCAGCATATGTCAGTCATAAATGAAAAAACTAGTAATGCAAAATTATTACCTTCGATCAGAATTTAATTTTATTAACTTAGTCTTGAATTAAGGAAACTAAGTACATCCAGGCCCACCGCAAGCGGGCGTGCAAGGCGTGCACCGCACACGGGCGGCAAATCGAGTGATCGACAGTCACCGCCCCGCGATAGTTGCCACTCCATTGTCGCCGTGACAAAATTTTAGTTAGACAGGGGGCGGCATAATCTGTATTGCACGAGGGCGTTCAAAGAGCTAGCAGTGGGTCTGAGTACATCAAATTTACTACAAGGTTTATGGAAAAAGTTGGAGGTTGAGACCAAGCAGATGCCTAATATTAAGAATATATTGATACACTAGTTCAGATGTATCAGGAAAAACTCTGACAGTCTTACTGAAATACATATTTCGATATTGTTGGAATTCTATTAACTGGCATGTGCTGTCACTGGTTGGTCTATATTGCTAGGATAAACTGTTTACCTGGTGCCATTTTTCCTGAAGGACAATTGCTTAGTGGTGACACCATATTCCATTACTGGTAGCAAAATACTCCCAGGCTACAACTTCCTTATTCCAACCTGAAATTAAATGCCACCTCCCCAAGATCCTTCCTGCCACTCCCAGAACATCCTCATCCCACAAGATGGTCCCATGAAACCTTCCAATACAACAGACTACACTGTATTATGTGTAAAATGGACCACATTCACAAACCCTGTCACTGGAGAAAGTTTTCCCATCTCGGACCTGTAACCTGTGAAACTTCCCATGTCACATACCAGTTATTTTGCAGGTATTGTCAAGCTTGTTAGATTTCTTACACATGTTTGTTGGTTGCAAAGGCTTTACTTGTCCTGTCACGCAACGGCGTGTTAGATTCCACTGGTTTTTTGGGTGATTATGTATAGCTTGATAAATTTCAAAGATCCAAATTACACATTTTAATTTAAATCTTCCTAGTTCCTCTGCTGCCAAGCTGTTTTTATCTTAAAATGAATTACAACTAGAGAAAAGGAAACTCACCATGGTTAATTTACTAACTGCTCTCGCCAACAGTTAACTACTACTAAATGTCAAAACAAAACTCTCACATATGTAAGACCTCTTTATGTAAATTTGCTTTACTCTGTTTGCTACCCAGTATGTGCTACAGACACATTAGCTTCTTATTGACTTTTCTCCTGGTGTTATTTCCATCCCTGGCTGTGATCTCACACAGCTGAGAATTCTTGGGCAAAACAAATATATTTTTGTGTATCCTTTCAAGCTTCCTTAATAGTAAAAACTCTCTGTAAGAATGAATGGCCACAAACAGTATTCACCCAAAATCCAGACCACTAGGAGCTGCTGGGTGAGTGGTGACGCTCTGCCCTCGCATTCGAAAGGACACAGGTTCAAATCTCTGTCCATCCATACAGATTTGTATTTTCCATGGTTTCCTCAAATCACTTCAATTGAATGCTGGGATAGTTACTTCAAAATATCATGGCAAATTCCTTCCTAATCCTTGCCCCCATCCTTTCCTGCCTCTAATGAACTCACCATGAAGACATAAGCAAAAAAGCTGCTCATACCACTTCACTTGATACCAATAATTTCAATTTTTTTCTCACTCTGTGCTATTACAGTCCTCCCAAATGGCAGCTATCCCTTTGAACTCAGAAGGTAGAAATGGCCTACCAGCACAAACAGTGTAGCAGGCAACCACATAGCCTCAACTTAAGGTAATACCTAGCAATCTCTTTAAATTTTCCTCCTTTCCGAATTACAATCATTAATTTCTCCACCCCTCCCCTGTTATCTTTTTCTAAGGTAAACTACTACTCACCACAGGTGCATTGTTTTTAAAAAAATGCTGTTAATTTTCTATTCTTCTAATATATTTAACATTTGTATCAGTTCCCTTTTGTCACTCATACACAGTGTGGCAGGTGAGCAATCAGGGGGATGCAGGTTTGAATATCCACCTGGCTATCCTGATTTTGGGTTTCCATCGTTTCATGAAATCACTCCAGGTGAAAAATGGGATGGTTCCTTCATAAAAGACAAGGCCAAATTCCTTGCTGTTCCTCCACATCTGTCATTTCCTGCCTCTAATAATGTTGATGAGACAAAGCCATAGGGAAAAAAACATTAAGAAAATTACTTCCTGTTAAATGATTATATTTATTATTTTTACCCACAATTCCCTTTCTTACTTCTCCATTTTTGAACATGTTCACACTCATTCCTTCTGTACAAAAGCCACAAATGGCCCTCAACATCCTTCTTGTGTCTATCAAGTTCTACTCCTGAGGAAGGATTTTGCCTGATAATGTTTCAGGTACGTTAGTGTCCTGCTGTCTCCTAAGGTGAGCAGTGGTCTAGTCCCCTATTCTAATTTCTATTTTATGCATATGTACACATAGTTACAATGAAAATGCTGTTAGCTAATGGAATAATAGGGTGATTCTCAATGTGTAAACATCCAGTCCTCTTGTCACTTGTCCTGATCTAAACTTGATTAAAGGCTATACCGAAATTTTGTAAAGTGTGTTTGTCATGGTCATTTTGTTGTGAATGACAGGTTTACTTTCCCTATCCTTCCTTTTTTTTATTTATATATATATATATCTTAAATATAAAAATCAATGTTTGTTTGTGGGTTTGTTCATCTTCTATGCATTCCTATACCATTTATCAGATTGCAATGGAACTTTGGAGAGTTTTCGAGTGTACATCTGCGAAGGTTCCTGTGAAAAAAATTTTCAAAAAAGTAACCCCCTATTCCTCATAACACCCCATAATTTAGGCAAACCCACATTTTTTATCCGATTTAGATAGGAATTTGTACACTTATACTTAAAACAAACATAAAAATACTGCCTACATACGGTTTCCAAATATTAATCCCCTCGCCCCCTTTCCACCCCCATAATTTTTTCACCCATAATTTAGGCAATACCACATTTTTTTATCCGATTTAGATAGGAATTCGTACACTTATACTTTAAAACAAACATAAAAATACTGCCTACATACGGTTTCCGAATATTAATCCCCTCGCCCCCTTTCCACCCCATAATTTAGGCAATACCACATTTATTTTTTATCCGATTTAGATAGGAATTCGTAAACTTATACTATAAAACAAACATAAAAATACTGCCTACATACGGTTTCCGAATATTAATCCCCTCGCCCCCTTTCCAACCCCATAATTTTTTCACCCCATAATTTAGGCAATACCACATTTTTTATCCGATTTAGATAACAATTTGTACACTTATACTTTAAAACAAACAGAAAAATACTGCCTACGTATGGTTTCTGAATATTCATCCCCTCTCCACCTTTCCAACCCCATTACGTTTTTACCCTATAATTTAGGCAAACCACATTTTTTATCCGATTTAGATAAGAATTTGTACACTTATACTTTAAAACAAACATAAAAATACTGCCTACATACGGTTTCCAAATATTAATCCCCTAGCCCCCTTTCCACCCCCATAATTTAGGCAATACCACATTTTTTATCCGATTTAGATAACAATTTGTACACTTATACTTTAAAACAAACAGAAAAATACTGCCTACGTATGGTTTCAGAATATTCATCCCCTCTCCCCCTTTCCAACCCCATTACATTTTCACCCCATAATTTAGGCAAAGCACATTTTTTATCCGATTTAGATAAGAATTTGTACACTTATACTTTAAAACAAACAGAAAAATACTGCCTATGTATGGTTTCCGAATATTCATCCCCTCTCCCCCTTTCCAACCCCATTACGTTTTTACCCTATAATTTAGGCAAACCACATTTTTTATCCGATTTAGATAAGAATTTGTACACTTATACTTTAAAACAAACATAAAAATACTGCCTACATACGGTTTCCAAATATTAATCCCCTAGCCCCCTTTCCACCCCCATAATTTAGGCAATACCACATTTTTTATCCGATTTAGATAACAATTTGTACACTTATACT
The DNA here is from genome assembly GCA_031002005.1 of Vandiemenella viatica. NCBI lineage: Eukaryota > Metazoa > Arthropoda > Insecta > Orthoptera > Morabidae > Vandiemenella > Vandiemenella viatica. The sequence goes on from CM061919.1 coordinate 172,598,578, forward strand.
TTAAAACAAACAGAAAAATACTGCCTACGTATGGTTTCAGAATATTCATCCCCTCTCCCCCTTTCCAACCCCATTACATTTTCACCCCATAATTTAGGCAAAGCACATTTTTTATCCGATTTAGATAAGAATTTGTACACTTATACTTTAAAACAAACAGAAAAATACTGCCTATGTATGGTTTCCGAATATTCATCCCCTCTCCCCCTTTCCAACCCCATTACATTTTTACCACATAATTTAGGCAAACCACATTTTTTATCCGATTTAGATAAGAATTTGTACACTTATACTTTAAAACAAACAGAAAAATACTGCCTATGTATGGTTTCCGAATATTCATCCCCTCTCCCCCTTTCCAACCCCATTACATTTTTACCACATAATTTAGGCAAACCACATTTTTTATCCGATTTAGATAACAATTTGTACAGTTATACTTTAAAACAAACAGAAAAATACTGCCTACGTATGGTTTCAGAATATTCATCCCCTCTCCCCCTTTCCAACCCCATTACATTTTCACCCCATAATTTAGGCAAAGCACATTTTTTATCCGATTTAGATAAGTATTTGCACACTTATACTTTGAAACAAACAGAAAAATACTGCCTGCATATGTTTTCCAAAGCGCATCCCCTCTCACCCTTTCCAACTGAAAATGAATGAAACAGCAGTTTAAAATTTATATGTAAATATTTTTTCATTTAATCTGTGTGCCTACTGAAGTCCAGCAATAGTGAAGCATTGCCGGGTCAGCTAGAATATATATATAGGAAACAAAGGCATTATAAAGTGGGATCAATTAAATCTTGGGATAGGAGAATAACCACCATTTACCAAACTTGAGGGCAGGAATGGCATCAAAACACGGAAAGACACGTCCACACATCGAGTGTGTAGTTTACAGGTTTATGATATTTCTACAATACAATACATTCATTTTCCATTGATCCCAATATAAGAGACTGGCTCTGTGCGATGTGGAAAGTTTTCAATTTACAGATAAACAATTGCATAGCATACATGCACCATTAAACAATTCCATACAAAATTAATACATACACCAGAAGATTATTATATTTTTATTGGTTTTATATATCTCTTCGTCTCTGTCCGGGACGCCATGTATAATATTTTTACTTTATTAACCTTTTCTTTCATTAGTATTCAATATATTAACAATTCTTTATTATTCTTCATAAAAAAATAAACAAATAAAAACTACAGTTGGTTTTTACTTTCCTTTAATTTTACTGCTTCTTCGTGCACAGATAGAATTAGCAGTTTATCTAAACGTACCTCTCTTTTTTTCTGCCAAAGATATTCTTCTTACATTCTGTTTATCATCCAGAGATTTTCATATACATTGTTGATCTGCTAATAATGACGTGTGGATTTCTTTGACACAATACGTAAGAAATAATAATAATACAATATAAAGCATTTTTTAACAACATACATCTATAATCAGCTTTACATAAATCAGAAACAAAATAGTGATTCGAAAATACCACTATCAATAAACACTTCCCATTGAAATAATATAAAAAGGAAAAAAGAAACATTAATTACTAAGTCTTTAAAAACTAAGAGACTGCGTTTCTTTACAAGATGTACAGTCAAAGCATACATGGTACAGTAAACAATTGCATAACAAAATAATACATACACCAGGAGATATACAGTCATAGCATACATGATAAATTAATTATGTAAACTACATTTACACAAACTACTGACAGTTATTTCTTAGATACCTTAGAAATAAATTCTTCAACAGAGTAGAAGGAGTTGTCAATTAAAAATTCTTTCAATTTTTTCCTGAATTTATTCTTATCATCTGCTAGACATTTAATATGTGTTGGGGGCTTATTGAAGATATGTATCCCTGAATATGGGACCCCTTTTTGAACAAATGTCAGTGACTTGTAATCCTTGTGAAGATCATGTTTACTTCTAGTGCTATAATTATGTATTTTACTATTTGTTTCAAACAAAGTATAATTTGTGACTACAAAGGACATTAATGTGTATATATACTCAGCCGCCAATGTTAAAATCCCTAACTTCTTGAACAGCTCTCTACATGTAGTTCTACTGCTAACCCCATACATAATTCTTATTACTCGTTTTTGGGCTCTGAAAACTTTCTCTCTATGGGTAGAATTGCCCCAAAATATTATTCCATATAACAAAAAGAAGTGAAAATAAGCAAAATAAACTAGCTGCCTCATACAGAGATCACCTATAGCTGAAATTGTATGAATTGCAAATGTGGCTGCACCCAATCACTTTAGTAAGTCAGAAACATGTACCTTCCAATTTAAATTAAACCTAGGAATTTCACACACTCTACCTCTTGAATGGACTGGCCTGCAAATTTTATGTCTATATCTGGTGTTAATCTGTGTGATGTACTGTATTGCATATACTGAGTTTTATCAAAGTTTAAAGACAAGCCATTAGCTGTAAACCATTTATTAATAAGTTCAAAGACATAATTTAAAATATATTCTGTAGATAAATCTGGAGTATTTTTAATTCATATGTTTGTGTCATCTGCAAATTGGACAAATTTTGAGTTTTTAGAAAGGTATTATATACCAACAGCTCTTGTGAGCATTGCTTGATACTGGAAAGAGAAGGTCAGGGTGAGGAAAATGGAAGATTGCTGGGTGCTATCTTAGGTTGAGACCCAGTGACTGGCTGGAACCCAGTTTATACTGGTAAGCAATTCCCACCTTCTGAGTTGAGAAAGGCTGTTTCTGTTTAGGAGGACTCTGACAGCATGGAAGGGTAAAGCAAGAATTGTTGGTATCATGGATGGTGGCATGAACAGATATTGTGTGGTTGGGGTTCTGGATGAAACCCATTTGTCTGTGGCCATTCATTCTAGTGGCCAGTGGATTTGTGGTCAGACCTGTGAAGGAGGCTGGACAATAGTTGCAGATTAGCTGGTATATTGCATGCAAGGTTTCACGGGTAGCACGTCCCAAGATGGGGAAACTTTCACCGGTTACTGGATTGGTGAAGGTGGTGTAGGCATGGTGTTGCAATGGAATAGAGCCTTGCAGCTGTCTAGTAGAATGTTGACTAGGAGTTGGCTGAGGTTAAATGGTCTGCTGAAGCATGGGAAAGTAAGGGTGGATTTTGGTTTTCTCCCTGCCCCTAGAACTCTACACCCAGCAATTAAATGTTCATCATTTGTGAAAACTTCACTAAATAATATAAATACCCCTCCTCCAATTAGTCTTCTACACTTTGTAATCACCAGGAAAAAGTTCAATATCTAGAACTCCATCCTTTAATCAAGATTCAACACCAATACCAGCTGCATGTGGTACATGCTCGTCTAACTCAGGCAACAGGCTATATCTTCTGTTGGTCTTAATAGGGGATATATTTTTACCCTGCACAAACTCTCCCTTTTTCACCCATTGCCTTCTATCAGCTTCTGTCATACAGTTACTCCATTAATCTTGATACTCCAATATTCAAGAAAGCTTTATATTTATCAATACTACTTTGCAATACGATACCAAAAGCAGTCAAAATGATTTACATGGGCAGTTTAAATCAACACTAATGGCATTTATAGTTGACACACACTTTCTATTGTACAAGAGAATTCATAGGTTTATGTAAAAATATATATCATTTTCTCATAAAAAAAGAACTGTCCAGTCAAATGTCTTGGCTAGATTAATAAATATCTCATTTAATTTAAACCAAGTAATGTAAAAAAGCAAGTTATCACAAACTTTTCCAATTATAAATGACAATTTAACTAAGAATAAAAATGTTAAATTTATACCAAGACTTAAGAAGTCACTAAAATGCAATATTGTCTTAAAGTATGTATGATTGAATCTTTGATATTATAGTAGCAATATCATCAGAGATTTTGGTTAGGTTGAAAAGCATGTAGATGCAAAAAAATGATCTTTACAAAGGATTACTTTTTTTTATCTGCTTAGCGTCTCTCTAACAGCGAGGTCTTTAGAGACAGGAAAGGATGGGAGGCAAGGAATTTGGCCATAGCCTTTTGAAGGAAGCATTTGCCTGGAGTGATTTTGGAAACCATGGAAAATCCAAATCTGGATGCCCGGACGGGGATTCGAACTGCCGCCTTTACACCACCACGCTCGGTACACCAAAAAGAGCTTTTTTTTTTTTTTTTTTTTTGCTTTACGCATTGTGGATGTCATCATCAGAGATGAGACAGGACTGGGTACAAGGAACTGGAAGGAATTAAACCATGACCTTTTAAAGGAAGCATCCCTGCATTCATCTGAAGTAATTTGAGAATCCATGGAAAATCCAGATCTGGATGCCCCGATGGGAATCCGAACTAGCATCCTCCCGAATAAGAGACCATGGTGTTACCACTCACCCACCACACTCGGTTTCAAAAAGGGGTCTGACATTCAGGCATACATATCTTCAATAAGCTCCAAACACATCTTCAATGTCTAACAGGTGATAAAATTAAATTCAAGTAAAAATTAGGAATTTTTTTGGGTCTACTGGAGATCACAATTCCACTACAACAAAATTCACTAATGACATCTAATACTGATGTACTCAATTGCAAGACTTATACAGCTTGGACCATTATTTCGAAGCAGATTTTGGGTTTTATTATACCCTGGACCAGCATGACACCATTAAATGTACTTCGGAAGAATTTTGGGATTACTGAAGATTGCGATTCCACCTGGGACTGGCATCATAAAACTGCTGTGGTCAAACGCAAGACTCTGCTATTAATACCTTTGAAAGTAGGCCTATATTTAACAGTTTCTTGCTGGTCCAGGCTGTATTACAACCTAATTTCTAGTTGAAAATAATGATCCAGGCTGTATTACAACGGAATTATAGCTTGAAAATAATACGTCTTGTGACTGACTACAGCAGTATTATGACGCGTTTACTGAATGTTGCTGTAGCGGAATCGCGATCTCCGGTAGACCCAGAATTTCTAGAAGTGTATTGCTTTTGACTACCTACTGCACCATTATGATGCCAATTCCTTGTAGAATCGCAATATCAAGTAATTATGAATTTTTAATTGATAACTCCTTCTACTCCACCAAAACTTTTTATTATAAGGTATCTACAAAATAATTTCCAGTAGTTTGTGTAAATGTAGTTGATACAATTAATTTACATATTATGGTATGACAGTACGTCTTCTGGTATATTCATCTAATTTGCTATACAATTCTTTATCTGTAAATGGACAACGTTTCATATCCCAGAGAGCTAGTCTCTTATATTGGGATCGATGGAAAAATAATGGGGATTACTGGAGATCGCGATTCCACCAGGAGTTGTCGTCATAACACTGCAGTGGTCCTTCGCAAGACTCAACTAGAAATTCTTTCCAAAGTACATTTGACGATTTCATGCTGGTCCAGGCTGTATTACAACCTAATTCCTGCCTGAAAATATTGGTCCAGGCTGTATTACAACGGAATTAGTGCTTGAAACTAATACGTCTTGCGACTGATAACAGCAGTAATTAGTAATTTAGGCTCCTTTCATGAGCATCATGATAGTGATGTCATGCATTGTGATGCAAACTACTACCTGAAAGCACTCATTCAGAAGAATATCGGATTTAGAGATTGATAATCAAGCTGTACATGGAGTAAACTGCTACATTTTTGGCAAACATTTACAACGAAAGGATGAGGAATAAATCTAGGGCTACGGAACGTATTCCATGGAAAGAAGGTGTCAAATTCATGCAGTGATAATCCCTGTTACACATATAATATCAAGACTACTAACTTCCAAAATCATTTGGTTAAACATTTGGGCCTACCTGTATATTAGAAGTTTTTTGTTTTTTCGGCGGTGAGGAATCGATAGAACTTATTTTGCACTTTGCATTCAGATCTGAATTATTAATCTCTCGATTACTTTGTGTATTATCAGACCCCTCTTCCCTGAAATCTTCTAATGGTTGTAATTTGTTTTCCTTAAAACACATACTGAGCCATTTCGTACTAACAATATTAGCTTGTTTATTGTCAACCCCAATTTTTCGAAGAAGGGTGTGACACTTATGTCTATTATGCCAGATAGAATCCTCTACTACAATGTGACTAGGTATAAAACTATTACTGTCTTCTTTCTCCAGTACTTTACCGCCGCGTTTCGTGATGTTTTCTTTTAGTACTGATTGTCTTACGAATCCTAACCCACTAGGTAAAACATAAAAAATATAGTCCTTAAATAGAGGTTCTACTTCAGTGTTTTCCATTTTAGAGTAAGCTGAGTCGAAATAAGTTACAGCAGACTTCTAACATTTATCCAACTACATTAGAGACTGATGTATTGTGTACATCAGGAATTCGGGAACATAAACACAAAGTTCAAACCAGAAGGTTCAAACGACAAACTATCAGTCAGAGATAATCTGTCAGTGTTTACAGTAGAGATGGGTCACAAATAACTAAGCAGCTACAAATAACCGTTATTTTAAAAACGCCGTTTAGAAAGTAGCGGCCAAAACGATAACTGGAGTTATTCAAATAACGGTCAGCACTTCCCTCTCTGACAGCGCTGTAAATGTTCGTCGACCGCCCGCTACGAGTGCATCAGTCACCGCTTATTGCCACTCTCACCGTTATTAATTGCAATAAATACCACTAGATGACACTACCATCGCAAAATAATAGTTATTAACTACGATAGCGATCACTAGAGGACACCACCTATGTAAACCGCTTTTTCCAACCTCTAACCGTTATTAACTGCGATAGCGCCCAACAGATGTCGCCACTGCTGACGACGTTAAATACTACTTTGCAGGTGTTATTTGCGATAGGGTCCAAAATTTATCATCTCTCTACGACTTAGTGACCATTAAACTGGTTTTCAGCATCCATCCTTCCATCAAACACCACTTGATTATGCTTTTTGTTACAGCTGTGTACATGTGTTATATCGTCTTTGCCAGTTGAAGGCGTTATTAACTTCAATAGCGATCACTAGAGGACACCACCTACGTAAACAGCTTTTTAATACCTTTAACCGTTATTAACTGCGATAGCTACCAACAGATGGAGAAACCATCGAATAGCGCTAGTATTTCCACAAGTCGATTAGTTTAAAACAGCAAATCATATTTACATTTCAAATTACTTTTACGTATGTCTGAACAACATATTTCAATTGCAGCTGGTCTGTTATTGGGACACATTTACAACATATCTAAAGTATGCTATACATATAACTATAGCCACACAAAACTTAATGCGAATTAATAGCCAGACTGAAAAATTGTTTACTTTCAGCAAAGTTAATCTTCTGTATTTGTTGCATATATTCATAAAAACTCATACTACAAATTCATTAGTTTCAAACAGAAAAATATATTAACACGTAATCAAAACTGCCCACTTCGCATTTTTTTTTTTTTTTTTTTTTTTTATCGTACGTTCGTAAATCACGTTATACACAAATCGCTATAGCTGGTCGTGTTAAAATTCTATATTAATTTATCAAGGCATCACTGCGACTTATTAAACAAATACATAAACACAAGTCGAAGGCGTATATAATGTCTCTGACAGTTACTAAGGAAGCGGCTTATTAAGCCGCTTATCTGAAAGCCGCTTATTTGAAAGCCGCTATTTTAAACGCTAATAATAAGCCGCTTTTCGTGACGTCAGGGCTATTTCGCTATTATTTGTGGGCGTGGCCGCTATTTTCGTCACATCCGGTTATTTGACATTTCCGGCTGTTTTCAATAAGAGAAGAGCGTTTCTGAGCAGAGATATTAGTGGCGTCTCCAAAGATATTACGTCGAAAAAAATAACTATACGCTATTTCTAACGGTTAAAAAAAGCGGTTAGAAAAAAGAAGCAATAACTGAATAACGTATTACTGGAAAAAAGCTGTTTTGCCCATCTCTAGTTTACAGCTTTGTTGTGATATAGTCTATGAGTAAAAGAGAATGCTTTTTCAAGACTGTGTACCATGCATGGAGGAAGGAAATATATGGAGGAGAAGTGACGTTAAATCGGTGAAGCAAGCACTAAACTCTCCCGCATGGTGGCAGCACCGGCAGCGACCATCTGGCGCTTCCCAACAATTAAGGTGTTCACATTGTGGTAGATGCAGTGATTATTTCATTTAGTATTGTGTATAAGTGTTTAAAAATGCCAGCTTGTGTTGCGTACGGTTGCACAAATAGGCCAGACAGGAAAGAACCTGGAATATCATTTCATAAGTAAGTTGAATTGTAATTATCGTTGTTGAAGTGAGCGGTAGACACCGCAAACTTTGCAGCACGTCTATAAATATTTAGTCATAGCTCTCAATGGGATGACATTGTTCTCAAATTTTTCTTGGTGTAGTGTAGAAAATCAGCAAACTTGCTATTTTGCACATAATAGACTAGCATTATTTTTAACGAGTGTTTAAAATGAGATTTAAAGGGGCGTGTTTTACTTCGCGATTCAGTGAATTTACTATTACGATTTCTTTCGTCACGTTGCTGATTATACTGACAATGGATGATGAAATTAACTGTTATGTGAGAAGCTGTGAGTTTTATTAATTTTTTAAATAGCTATTTCAGGCCATTGACTTAGGTTATTTTTAAAGCTTCATATAAGACTTGTTTCTGTTTGTAAATACGTCTATACCTATTTTTACCGATTTTGAAATCTTTCTCATCTATTTATGTCGAAACAGGTTCATGCAGAAATAAAAATGGGCTTCATAAATAAAGAAGTTATTGGCCTTTGAACAAAATCAATTTGGGGAATGTGTTTCTAATTTAGTCTCTTTTTTTTTGTACAACATTCTCCCCCCCCCCCGTATCTAAATCTAACTGAGAGATATTTTTTTTACAATTGTCCTAATAAGTAGGGCTGTGAAATTAGACAACACATCTTGGTCAAGAGAATGTTCATTAAGGTGACTGAATAAACATTTTATTTCTGGTACCAACCTACAAAATGTCTGGGTTGCTCATCCCTAGAGTGGGTCCTCTTACTTTTTTTCTGGTCTAGGACACATTTCAGACTAACCACAAGTGGTAGTAATAAAACTGAAATATCCATTCTGCATGTCAACCATGTAATCATTGTGGCTTTGACAGAATTAATTTTTGGTCCAGCCTGCATCCAAACCTAAACCCCTCAATTTGGATGTTGTATATCCCCCAAACTAAGCAAGATATCGAAAACATTTATTCCTTATTATCGAGTTTTTTCGTCGTGTTACATAAGAATCCATCATTAAATTTGACTTTTGCGAAATTTTTCTTCTGCATTTCAACTCAAGACACCTCACTTTTGAGACAGTATATCTCGAGAACTAGGTGAAATATCGAAAAATTTTACTCTTTATTTTTTATTTGTCTCGTCTTTTTAAATAAAAATTCATCATAAAATTTGACTTTGAATAATTTTTTCTTCTGAATTTCAACCAAAACCATTTCACATTTGAGACAGAATATCTCGAAAACTAAGCAGGATATCAAAAAATTTTATTCTTCATTTTTTATTTGTCTCATCGAGTTACATAATAATCCATCACCAGATTGCGGCGTCACGTTTATCCTAGAGTCCCCATGAGGTGTTTGTACATATTCCCCGTGTTTGTTGGGAAGCGGTCAAGCCCCCACCACTCCGGCCATGCCCCCCCACTCCTCCGCCGGCCTGCTTCACGCCCATGCGTGGTAAAGGTCTCTTGCGTCGTCTCCATATTATTCCTTCCTCCATGGTACCATGGAGGAAGGAATTCCTCCATGCTGTGTACGTCCCATGGAGGAAGGTCCTCCATGGTACGTCCATGGAGGAAGGAAATATATGGAGGAGAAGTGACGTTAAATTGGTGAAGCAGGCTTGCGCATGCGCACTGGCGGCAGCGGCGATATTGCGCTTCCAAACAATTGCGATGTTCCCAGTATATCCCGAAAACTAAGCAAGATATCGAAAAATTTTATTCTTTATTTTCGATTTGTCTCGTCGTCTTACATAAGAATCGATCATTAAATTTGACTTTTGCGAAATTTTTCTTCTCCATTTCAACCTCACTTTTGATACAGTTTATCTCTAGAACTAGGTGAGATATCGAAAATTTTTATTCTTTATTTTTCATTTGCCTCGTCTTTTTAAATAAGAATCCATCATCAAATTTGACTTTGACCAATGTTTTCTTCTGAATTTTAACCAAAACCATTTCACATTTGGGACGGAATATCTCGAAAACTCAGCAGGATATCAAAAAATTTATTCTTCATTTTTTATTTGTCATATCGAGTTACATAATAATCCATCACCAGATTGCGGCGTCACCTTTATCCTAGAGTCCCCTTGAGGTTTTGTACATATTCCCCGTGTCTGTATGGAAGCGGCCATACCCCCTCCACTCCGGCCATGCCCCCCCCCCCCACTCCTCCTCACCCTGCTTCACTTCAATGCGTGGTGAAGGTCTCTTGCGTCGTATCCATATATTTCCTTCCTCCATGTGTACGTCCATGTCATGGAGCAAAGAAAAGAACTCCATGGTCCATGCATGGAGGAAGGAATTCCTCCATGGGTCCATGTGTACGTCATGGAGGAAGGATCCTTGGTGTACGTAGTAAGATCGATGAAACAAATCAACAAAGGAGTCAATATAGATGCACCAATTTACCTACAATCATCCCACTAACCGTTCTGCTCTTCCTCGAGAACAGGATATTATTGCTCATACTACATGGAAATGTAAGGTATAGATCAAGAATGAAGGATTACCACAAGACTCTATCCCCCTATGACCATTTTTTAATATCTACTCCACCTATCTACTTGAGCAATTAATGGCGCATGTTATGAAGCTTCAATATAAGGATGATGCATGCTTTTTGTAACTTAGGATTGCAAAAATGCCTTCATTGAAACAATCAATAGAATGGAGACGTGGATGACGTACAGTGGCGGATCAATGATTTTGGTTTGGGAAGGCCTTGAGCGGATTTTGGTTGGGGGGGGGGGTTGAGCGGATTTCGTTTGGGGGGTTTAACGGATTTTGTTTTTTGGGAAGGGGCATGAGTCGGGTAAGGGTAGGCTTTATAGTCATGCCGCCATTAAAAGATCAGTAGAGCTGGAAAAAAGTCTCCAAAATTACGATGACGTATAACGGCCAGGACCTTTAACCAGAGAAATCAACTACAGTTATATTTGCACGTCTGCATGTCACAGACAACCTCAGGTGACAATGTAATACTGGTGCCTTTTACTTTCCCAGGGACGAAAATGGTTTTATACCTCAGGACACATGCTCTAAAAGAGCGAAGTCGTGATTGACACAATTCGTGCAGTGACACGGAAATCTTGGAATACTGACGTTAAACTTATACTAATGCTGTACCATGAACTAATCAGTCCACGTTTTCACTATGGCTATAGGTGTTCAGGATCTAATTCTAAGAAATTACTAAATAAAATTGATAGATGCCAGTATCTGGAGCTCGGGCTTTGCGTCGAACCATGACATTCACCCCTCAAAATGTCCTTCTTGTGAAATGTAAGTTAATCTTAAATCTACTCGCTGTAAAGTACAAACACATCATTGCTAAATAACTTCTCTAGAAGTACCGGAAAAAAAGAGGATGACCGCTCACCCCTTCCTCAGAGCCTTAACTATATATTTTATAAAACATGTCTGCATTCGTTGTACCCTGTGAGTCTGAGACAATATAATAGCTGTGAGTGGCCGATGATAGGTACAGTCTCGACGCGTAATGAATAAGTTGAATCCCGTCCCTTGAAGAGGAACTGAATTGCATTTATGATATGGGTTGCCTTGTAACCGGGGACAGAAAGTGAGAAGTTTTTACAGCTGGAGACTGAAATTGGCTGTGCAAAATTTCTATTGTAATCAGTGGCGGCCGAAGTGATTTGCTCAGGTAGTGACAACACTGAAATTTTTCTGCAGATTACTGATATTCATTGTTGAAATGAAAGGTGCCTGGAAGAACAATTCAGAATTGACTAAGAATCTCGCTCCATAAAATTTTTCAATGTGTTAAAGTCTCATTACCCTGCGTTTACTGCCGGAATAAAGAAATTATTTCGAAATTAATCAATGAGAAATCCTATAAACTTGACCAAAAGGTAAGCAATGTCTGATTATTCAAAAACCGACATATTGACTTACTGGCAGTGCTGGATTACCCAATAGGAATAACTAGGCTCCTGAGAGTAAACTTTTTTCAATAAATAAAAATAATAAAAAATAAATAAAATCATGCAAAATAAATAATCACAGCAATGTGAGAAGCATGCATATCAATTCTTTTGTTTCCTCGTAGAGGACGATAAATAAAAGTAAGTAATTTTCAAAATATCATAAATTGTAAAATTCGTTTGTTTAATTGAGTAAAAAATATTGTCAAAAATTAGTCATCTGCAAAACATTTCTTTGAGTGCCTAGAGCCCAATACTTCCTAAATCTGGCACTGCCTTTGATGATCACGACGACAGTGGCACACCGTTTCCAACAGTGGAACACATTTCGCTTGAAAGCAGTTTTCTGCTACGTGTATTCATAAACTTTTGTAATTCTCCTTCATAGGAACTAAGAAATAGAAAACAATATTCCCTTCTCGCATTGCCAAAGCTTCTAGGATAGCGTTTTCCAACCTTTTTCAACCCAAGGAACAGTAAAAGGTAAAAATAATGCAACGAACCACTAATTACATGTGCATAATTTTTTATCTATGTGTATATTATTAACATTTGGGACAAATATTTCAGTTCCATTAGAACATAGTTAATGTAAGACCATGTTTCGAATTCCTACGAAAACACGATTATGAAGCTGGAAGGGAACTATTAAAAGTTAATTACATGTTGACCACACTTTTAATAATTACTAAAAGAAATAAGTAATAACATTACTACAGACTTGAAGCACAGGTTGAGATGCGCTGTTTAGGGAATGTGATAGAATGGTACAAAAATGGGTTGTGGTTGGTGAGGGGCCCCTCTTCGTGGTGCGGGCCCCCCTTTGTGGTGCGGGCCCCTAGGCTACAGCCTATGTAGCCTATGCTTAAATGCGGCTCTGCTCTGCCGACAGTGTTACTAAGTTTTTCTAGCTCGATAATGCTCCAGAGCCCCCTCCACTGCCCCGGCAGCGTGAGACAGGAAACAGGTGTCTCCAGCCTACAATAACAAAGCGGACCCCCTCGCCTGTATATTTCCGCGAAAACGCTAGAGCGCATGCACGATTTGTGATATCTGTTATCAACAGCGAAACAGTTCACTGATGTGACCAACATATGGTGTTCAATATTTTACCTGGCTATCATACGTTATCTTAGAGAATGCCCCATTTTTATATATATTATTTTCCTTTAATTATATTGATTGTTTTAATTTATTTTTTCTAAATTAGAAGGTGGTGATATGTCATATTATCATTGCGTCTAGAGCCGCCACTAATAGTAATGTTCTCTGATGATGTGTAATGATTATTGTGGTAATCACAGAATTTAATAAAGTCAACGGAAGTTATACAGTTGTTAATCCGTCATTCTCAGATGATGCGAACCTGAACAAATGAATGCAATGGCTACCAGTTTTAGATGACACTGTCGACTGTCAGCAAGGCTGCAGAAGCAAAGGCTTGGATGCTTTAAGATATATAGTAAGGAATTTGATTCCAACCACTCATCAGTGGGTACTTGCAGAGGAAAATATCTTAGCGTTACGGTTGCAAAATTCTTGGAGATGAAACTGGATATCGTTCGGGAAATGAAATTTATGTAGGAAGCTAATGGTAAATAAACAGATATTAAAGGACACTATTGCAATTCTGTCAGGCAATCCTGCAAGCTTATACACTCATGGATCCAAGTCAAAGAACTCAGTGGGATGCCTTCGAGGAAAATGCAAATCATTAATTTCGCTACGTGTGCGACGGTAGGAGTTAATGGAGGGTGTAGACCATTGGTCGTCAAACTGCGGCCCGAATGAAGTTTTCGTGCGGCCCGCGGCCCTCCTCGGCTTCGCACGGGCAGCATTAGTTATCTACTTGTCTGGCGTAGCCGTGTTTTGTTTGCGGAAACTGCGTAGAATTGTGATTAAAGTCGGGGCCACTTGCAGCGTTCTGCAGCGCTCAGAGGCGTGAGAGCACTGCTAGCCAACAATGTAAGCCGTGCATCAAACGCGCCGCGCCCCTACGGCCGCTCGTTTGTCGGCGGGTTTGTCCCGCAGCCGCCTCAGTGTTAGCTTTGTCGTGTCAATCGTGCAGTAAGTTTCGGTGCTCCTGAGCGTTCGTCGCGTCTTGAGTGTATTTGTGCTCATATTTTGTGCTATCATTAGTAGTGGAATAAATAATGTCTGGTGTACCCTCGAAAACAGTGACTAAGAGGAAAATAAGTGAAGAGAAAAAAAGTTTCCAAGAAATGGGAAGAAGAGTTTTGTTTTATAAGTGGGCACAACGAAGATACTGCTACTTGCTTAATATGCCGGGATACCATCGTGGGACTGAAGAGATACAATTTATTTCGCCACTACACAAGTAAGCACAGTTCATTTACAGTAGCTTTTCCTTTGAATTCAAATGAAAGAAAGGAAAAAATTGCTCATCTAAAATCTACCATTCGTCGTCAACAAAACGTTATGTTAGCAGCAGTTGGGCAAAGTGAGGCTGTCACAAAAGCATCATACCAAGTATGTAATATTCTAGCAAAAAATATGAAACCTTTCACTGTTGCTGAATTAGTGAAGAAATGTATGATGACTGTTTCTGACACTTTGTTTCAAAATTTCTCTAACAGTAAGCAAATATTAGCTGAAATAAATAAGCTCACACTTTCAGAATCTACCTGTCGACGCCGTATAGAAGATATTTCAAAATATATGTTTGAGGAAGTAATTAATAAAGTAAAACTATGCAAATACTTCAGTCTTGCATGTGATTCCACTACAGATTTAGCTTCAATGGCTCAGTTTTCATTATTTGTGCGTTACTGCACATATGATGCGGGTAATAGAGGAAGATTTTTTAGCAATTATAACCATGAAAGGTAACACAAAAGGTTCTGATTTTATGGATGCAATTAAAGAGTTTGTAGAAAAAAATGACTTACCTATGAGAAAATTAATATCAGTATTTACAGATGGCTGTCCATCAATGATGGGCGTCAACAATGGTTTGGTAGCACTGATTAAGAAGGAATGGAATTTGCCACATTTACTCTCCATTCACTGCTTACTGCATCAAGAAAGTCTGGCATGTCAAATTTCAAATACCAATTGAAGAATGTTATGAAAACGGTTATAAGAGTTATAAATTTCATTCGTGCCCGTGAACTTAATCAACGGAAATTTAAAGAACTACTGGAGGAATTGCAGGCTTGTTACGGTGATGTTATCCTCCATACTGCTGTCAGATGGTTAAGCAACGGAAAAGTGCTGGAACGATTTGTCAATTTGAAATCAGAAATTGTTTTATTCTTACAGCAAAGTAACTGTTTCATTCTCGTAGAGAACCCTTGGCATGTTGAACATGATGATCTCAAATTATTCTGCCAATTTGGATTTCCTAAAACTAACTTGCTAAATGAAATAATCGAACTTCGACATGACACACAGCTTAAAGCTCTGTTTATAGAACATCGTGAAACCCAACAGTACACTCAATTTTGGAAATGTGTGCCTAGCAATTATAAAAATTTACGAGACTGTGCACAGTTCATTTTAACACTATTTCCTTCAACTTACCTTTGTGAAGCTTCATTTTCAAAAATGAAGTACTTGAAAAATAAATATCGTAATCGGTTGTCCAGTCATTTAGAAAACGCAATGAGGATTGCATGCAGCCCAAACGACGCAGATATAGATGAGATAGCCAAAAACGTTCAACATCACAAATCACATTAATGAAAAATTTTATATTTGTACTTTGTTTTGCAATTTTAATGAATAAAAACCCACATTCATTAACTGACCTGTAGCTTTCTTATATAGCCCTTTGCATGTGCAGTGTATCTGTCGTTTTCTTATTTTTTAAATTACTTATTTATTTATATATTCTTTGAAAGTTTGAGATTAACAAAATTATAATAAAGTTTTTGTGGCCATTTGAATAATGTAATATAATATTTTTAAAATACGTCTAGTTCATCTTGCGTCAAAGTACTTTAAAATCAATTTAAGGAACAAAACACACTGATCCCAGACTTGTTTTTGGTAGTGACAAAATTACTAATGATTCTCTTCCTTGCCTTCACCCTTCTTATGCTCCTGCTTAGCTACATGAATATTGTAACATTACGCAAGTCATGTGAATTTTCACAGGGATAATTAGACTGGAATCAATTAGTCAGGTGCACTGTATGCTTTTTTTTCAGTTTATTGAAAATTGATCAGCAGCATTTTATGCTATTTTAAACGCTTGTAAAATGGTGACAGCCATTTTGTGAAAATCTGAATGGCGCATGTCATCAATGACTCGTGCTACAATGAATATTCCAGTCGGTCTCAACACTTGACTCTTGTGAAGACTGACTAAAAATGTAATTGTTGTCAACATGACAACTATCGCCTCCCACAAATACGGCCTTCAAAATCTAATAGTTGTCAAACTGGCGGATGGGGATTTAAAAATATTATTCCCTATGTTGCAGGATTTCAGTGTCATAAACATGGCTTATTGTTGTCAGCAACTGCACAGCAGTGTTATTTGGCGAAGGAGTCACATACATCCAAAAGTTGCAAATGGTCTGTTTTCGAAAGTACTATTTCATTTTAACAGGTGCTAACGTTCACAGCTTCTGAAGAATGATAAATGATGTATATCCTAATCCGATAAAGAATAAATGGTTTGCAGCTGTCGGCTTTACCTGTCTCCTTCGTCAAATGAAAAATATAATGGAAGAATTATAAGTAGGAGCGCGTAAAGTTGTTCAGTCGCCTTTACAGGTGCCACTCGGTACAGGGGCAGATAGATTTGTCGTTGCTGTGTGAGGGGACGTAATAATGGAAATGTTTTGTTGTTTGTTTCTCAGTGCTGACAACTCATGGGCGTGTGTACCTCGTACACATTATCTGCTGTTGTATAAATCTTAAATGAAAGTGCCTTGGATTCATGAATGCGCTTATAGAGGCGGTCAGCTTCATATGTGGTAAATATTTGGAAAAAGGAATCATTAGTCATTAGCTCTTAAAAAATGTGTGTGTGTGTTTTGGTGTGTGTTTATCCTCCACACCTGTGAAGAAATATTGTGGGGTAAGTAAAGGCAACGTCTTATTGGGATTGGGGGGGGGGGGGAGGGGGGTGGTAATGTGGATGGAGAAGGGGAAGGAGGAGATGGACATATACAGGGGGAAGTGCGAAATGGACAGAGAAAGGGATGAAGAGATGGTGAGTGAGGGGAAGGACGACATGGGCGACAGAGAGTGAGGGGAGGAAGAGACAAAATAACATTAGATTGAAATAAATACATATCTACTGGCGTATGAAAGAAATTAAGGCTGTTGTAGTTTAGTCCACTGAGTTGAAGAAATATGACTTTCAAAACATGTAGTAAACAGTTGTGATTGTGTCTCATGTTACATAATACATTTAAATGTAAGTATAGTTGTCGTTATTAACCATCTGCTCACCAAGACAACGCAGCAATATTTCGTTGGGCAATTACAGTGTTACTATTTAGGGGTCGCTGAGGGTGGCAGCAATCTGAAACAGAACATTCTACACAAAGTGTTCCGAATGGTCTCGACTTAAACGATTAGTGCTAGAAAGTCAGTGGTAAACCTCTCGCTTCTTTACTATAGCTAGTCTACTGGAGGTTCAAAACACACCATTTACATGCGTTGCCAATTAATAAAGATACATGTAAATCTGTGTCCCGAGGTGCCACATCATACTGTTAGTTTCGGCCCTTGAGCAGAAAAGTTTGACGACCACTGGTGTAGACCATATTCTTCTCCTGCACACCTCATTAGGAGGCATCCTTAAAATTCTGCATTGTTTAACTCATTACAGTGCCATCAAAAGAACATAATATTTTCAGGGTATCATACAGGATTGGAAAGTCTATCCCCGTCAATATTCAACTTGTATGTAGAAGAAAGTCAAAGAAAAATTTCCAAGTGGCATAAGTTTTCAGGGAGAAAAAAAATCAGTATGCTACGATTTACTGATGACATTCTCTTGTTAGCAGAGAGGGCTGAGGATATTGAGAAGTTACTGAATGGCACGAACAAAATATTGAAGGAAGATTTTGAACTGAATATAAATCAAAGCAAGACAAAAGTGATGAAATGTAGCAGAAATGATACCAATACTAGTAGATTAAATGTAAAAAATAGAATCGGATGCAATACGAGAAGTAAGTGAGTTCTGTTACTTAGGAAGTTACAACCGATGGCAACCGATTATTTAACAAGCATAACATGATAGGTGTAATTAATGTAATGTAAAAACAAGTACAATTGTGAACTGAGAATTGGTGCATCATGTTAAACATGAACGTCTGGTATCTGGGAAGTGATCAGATGTATAATTATGTATTGATTTGTATGGGGGTATCTTTTGATTATATTAAAAACACAAGTCATTATTGTTCTTCACAATGTAACAACACACTTATACTGGTGATAACATGCATTTGTAATTGATAATACCATTTTCGACTTGATAAATGTTTCTCCAACATAACACCAAAGATAGGTGCCATAATCAAACAGCTACACATCGAGGTATTGGAAACATTTAAACTATTCGATTCATCGAAACAATTCAATACATCGCTTACTTTCGTCGTTTGACGATGCATCGAAGTGGTCGATTCGATACAACGAAAGAACGCGTTTATTGGCGCGATTGTATTAGTTTTAAAACAAAACAAAAACAGGAAATTGCATCGCTATACGTTGTTATTGTCACCTATTAAATGGAATGGCATTTTTTTGAAGTGTAAACGTCTATAGTCGGTTACATAATGTTTGGACGGGAGTAAATCTATGAGTTCGCGAGAAGCCACCTGTTGCACGTCAGTTCGCGGCCGTCACGGCCACGACACCTGTTGCTTGTATGATATGCGCGCAGGACATTTTTCGCAAAAGCACACAGTTTTTATCTGATTTTGATGTAATTTTGCATACATATAATTTAAAACAAATAGAAAATACTAAGGAGTTTTGATTTACATAAACCTAAGCCCTCTCCACCTATACCCCTCATCGTAATAATTCTCTCACCGTTGTTCACACAAACCTGCAGTTTTTAGGAGATGTATTTGATTATATGAGCTACGCTGGGACGTTCCGTAGTAAGATCCTGAAGAAATGAATTAACCTTTTTGCCTTTGCCGCAATAGCTTCATACATCTCCGGGAAGATTCGACGAACCGTTGTGTTGAGAATTAAGTTAAATTTTTAGTTTTTGAAGTAAAAACTTCTATAGGTGCGTTGGACGACTTTTGAATTGGTAAAATCTTATGAGTTCGCATCACTGGCATGTTAATGTTAACTAGACGACCCGTGCGAAAATTTCGCGAATAAAATGCGATGAATAGTGAGGTTGAATGCTTGTAATATAATGAAAAGTAGAACCGTACTTTTGTAGCAATTTTTGTTTGTGTGTGTAATAGGTACACATCAAAATACTCGCAACATATTACGAAATAGTTAGGAAAATTTAAAAACACTCTGTATTTATGACAAACTGTCACTGACCTTAACAGAATAAATTAAACCTGAACAAAATGCACACAACGTATCAATATCTCTGAAATATTTGTTCCTGTGCGAGGAAAATAAATGCCTGGTGACAGAAAAATGCGTTGCAAAAATACTAATACTTTTGCCCTCTAAGGTCAGAATTTTGAAAAATTTCTTTCTTAAAATGTGGTAATGGAACCGAAGACATTACGAAAACCTCAATCTTAAAAATGATACCTCGTGTATCAATTTTGTTTAATTGTTAAGGGAGATTAATGGCTCCAGATACAAAAAACGCATTTTAGAAAAATTGACATTTTTACCCTTTAAGGTTCAAATTACAAAAAATTCCTTTCTTAAAATATAATGTTACCACGGCGGTGACCTTATTATTTAATATGATACCTCATTTATCGATATCTGTTAGATATTAAGGGAGATAAATCGCTCGTGACACAAAAATGCGTTATAGAAAAATTTATACTTTTTCCCTTTATGGGATGAATTCAAAAAACATTCTTTCTTAAAATATGATGTCACAAAGCTGAGACAATACTTTTCATAATCTTACTTGATTTATGGATTTTGGATAGATATCCTGGGAGATAAATGGCTCGAGATACAAAAAACGCATTTTAGATAAATTGACATTTTTGCCCTTTAAGGGTCGAATTACGAAACATTCCTTTCTTAAAATATAATGTTACCACGGCGGATACCTTATTCTATAAAATGATACATCATTTATCTATATCTGTTAGATATTAAGGGAGATAAATCGCTCATGACACAAAAATGCGTTATAGAAAAATTAATACTTTTTCCCTTTAAGGGTTGAATTCCAAAAACGTTCTTTCTTAAAATATGATGTCATAAAGCTGAGACAATATTTTTCACAATCTTACTTGATTTATCGATTTTGGATAGATATCCAGGGAGATAAGTGGCGCGAGATACAAAAAACCTATTTTAGAAAAATTGACATTTTTGCCCTTTAAGGGTCGAATTACGAAAAATTCCTTCCTTAAAATATAATGTGACCTTATTCTTTAATAGGATACCTCATTTATCTATATCTGTTAGTTATTAATGGAGATAAATCGCTCGTGACACAAAAATGCGTTACAGAAAAATTTGTACTTTTTCCCTTTATGGGATGAATTCAAAAAACATTCTTTCTTAAAATATGATGTCACCAAAGCTGAGACAATATTCCTCATAATCCTACGTCATTTATCGATTTTGGTTAGATATCCAGGGAGAAAAATGGCTCGAGATACAAAAAACGCATTTTAGAAAAATTGACATTTTTGCCCTTTAAGGGTCGAATTACCAAAAATTCCTTTCTTGAAATATAATTTTACCACGGCGGAGAATTCAGTATTTAATATGATACCTAATTTGTCTATATCTGTTAGATGTTAAGGGAGATAAATCGCTCGTGACACAAAAACGTATTGGAATAATATTGATACTTTTGCCCTTTAAGGGTCGAATTCCGAAAAATTTCACTGAAGCGGAGATCTTAATCTTTAAAATGATATTTCATTAAACGATTTCAGATAGGTATCAAGGGAGTTAAATAATTCATAACACAGAAAACAGCATTTTAGAAATATTGACATTTTTTCACTTAAAGGATCCAATTCCGAAAACTTTATTTCTTAAAATATGATGTAACCAAAGTGGAGACCATATGCTTCAAAATGACACCTCATTCATTGATTTCGGTTAAGTATGAAGGAAGATACAGGCTTGTGACAAAAAAATACCTTATAGAAATAATATATATGACAGTATATCTGTTGCGGTCTGGTGGCTCAGTGGTTAGGGTGTCTGAATGGTGAACGAAAGGTCCCCGGTTCGAATCTCTGTCTCGGCGAAGTTTTTCCTCTGCCATTAATCCGACCTTCATATCTGATATAGTTCCTATGAAATGTGAAGTACGCCAGAACTTCCTTGATTTGGATTCCACGTGAAACTGTAGGTCCTCTCTACCTGGTAGAACTACCGGTTTAGGTTAGGGCTGCTTAGACAGGGGGTAATGCACAGCCACTGAAAACCTGGTCACTAGTTCATTACCTGCAACAACCACACTGAATTATTTGTTATTATTTAGTAGATTTGTAGCTGTATGTATGACTTCTTTGGCGTATGATATTAATAGTTTTAAGTTTTCAGTTCTGTCGGCAGTCCCTAATAACTGTCAGGTTTTTTTCTTTTTATTTCTTTTAACTTGGATAAAACAACAAAAAACTACGTGATAGGATTAGTTTTAAAGCAAAACAAAAACAGTAAATTGTATTGCTATACTTTTTTTAACTTGGATTAAACAACTAAAAACAGCGCAAAAAATTCGTTTAAAGCTGTACAAAAAACAGTAAATAGTGTAGCGATATGTTATTTTTGTCACTAAAAAAATCCCATCAACTTTTTTTAACTTCAATAAAACAACAAATAAACTGCAATTTACTTGAGATTTCCCACCATTGCAGAGCGGACCTCAATGATATGGTATCACATAAATTCATTCCTGTAGTGTATGGCCTTTTCCTGCTCCATGAGCTTATAAAAACTAAGCAAAATAATGGTAGACTGGAAAATTAATATTTTTTGCTGATGCTTTTTTTGTGTTTATAGAGAAATTAAAAGTAATAGCGGCGATTCTATTAGCGTGAATTACATAAACGTGAAGTGCAGGTGAGTTAATTTTATTTTGATTGATAAAATTGGCAGTCATGTTTTTCATACGTTAGGTTTTTGGTTGGGTAATGTTTTTGTATTGGTTTCATCCAAATCTAACATGAATTGTGTTATTTCGATAATTATTAGAACGTTTAAGTGAGTAAGTATTTAGAACTAAGAAGTAGTTACATAAGGACTTAACGTATTTTCACATTTTTTTACTCACCGCTTATCAGCCACAATAATAGAGCTGCTAATTCTGGTTTCCATCATGGAGGAAGGAAATATTCCTTCCTCCATGGTTTCCATTGCTTGGTGAGGCACATATCTTTGACTTTGTATTGATTTGATATCAATATTTCGACTCGATTTCGTTAAATCAATACCATTAAAAATAAATAAGTACATTATTTGACAAATATAATTTTTGTTTTAGACTTATTACAAAATTGATAGTAAAACTGGTTAGTGTAAACTATGCCAAAAAAAAAATATACAAACTTATTGGATGCCTAAAGAACGTCCACAATGCTATTAAATTAGCATTTAAATAACAAATAATGTGCTAAAAAATCATATACAGTGCTATATACAGGCGAACTGGAAGCAGCTATTGATTGGACCAGCTTTAGCAACCTGAATCGAAAGCCTTCTACATCAAATGCCGCATTAGTGCTACCAGCAGACCAGACTGTGGACATTGATTGCGACACAGAGTTATATTCAAAGTCTCTAAAGGTTCGGAAGCTAATAAAGAATTGTTTCAAAGAAATTTACTTCTGCTACTGGTGAAAAAGCGAGAAAAATTAAGAATGCCAAATTGTAGCCTACATGATTTGTAAAAACATCCAGCCATTTTCTATAGTAGAGAATGAAGGCTTAAAAAATTTGCTGGAAGTTACTGCTTCCTCATTATAAAATATCCAGCAGAGCTATAGTGACTAGTAAAATGTCTTGACAACATTAACAAACTCAAAACTCTCCAATGTTCTACGCCTCACATTAACTGGTGATATATGGTCAGACATCCAGATGCGTAGTTTTTTAGGTAGCACGGCGCATTTTGGTCTAGACACGGTGTTCGAATTAATGGCATTGGGAATTTATCAACTTGAAAGACATACAGCGGAATATATACCACATATGCTCCTTAAAACCTGCAATTAATGGATATGTGACACGGAAATAGCCTCTGAGGTTGTTACTCGTAACGCCGAGAATATGGTAAAACTGTGAAGTTAGTGTTTTAAAAGAACAGGCACATTCCTTTGTAATGACACTGAGAAACTATGTGTATTTGTGGGCCGATAGGTGCATGAGATCGCAGAAATGGTTTTAGAATATCTTTGGAATTGAGTCAAGCGCAAGAATACATTGGGAACTATGATGGAGGGGAGTGTTTGAGTTTAAACACGTGTACGCAATCTATTAACATCGCGATATAAATGCTGGGACGCTGAGTGAAGCAGTTCGTGGGAGCTTGCCATATGTAGAACAGCGAGCATAGTTCATGTGGTATCGTGAGAGAATATAACTTGCGGTCGATGATCTTGTGAAGTCTGGGAGAGTGAGCGAAAGAACCTGAAGGCATGAACTGTTGTAATGAACTTTAGTGGGGCTACTCCTCACCTATTTTTTTTACCTTTTCTACAAGAAACCTGCTATCTTCGGTGATGAAACTATAATGTCTAGTAGCTAACCTTTGGAGAACGTATGTGAAGTGGAATAAAACCTTTTGTGAAGTGAGGTTGTCGATATATGTGTGTACTTCTATCTACTACTAGTATTTGACCCTCGATTTCATAATTCGTCTAGCTAAGCTGACCAGTCTGGTGACCTGAAGACACTCGGATCTACTACGGCATACAGGAATAGTGAAAGCTATAGACGAAAGACAAAAATCGTGGTACCTAACCTGACTGCAGTGAAAACATCTTTTTTATTAAGATCCAAAGCTACCTAAAAGACTACATTTTGTTTCCCTACACACTATAGCATAACGAGTTTCATGCAGAAGTTACAAAAGGCTTAAAGTTACTCTGGGAGAAATTAGTAGTCATTATCGACCAGAGTAACAATCAGAGAGCGAGCGAGGTAATAGGTGCGTGCTTTTGACGGTTACTGTGGGCAAAGGATCTTAGGATCCTTATCTATTGAAAGCTAATTTAATGGCAAGAATTTATATTAAAATTTCTGATCATTCACATAGAAAAGATTCAGTTAATAAGTTGGAAGATTAAAGTTCTGAACGTTTTTAAAAGGGACATGTATCCCTGGCGACTGTGATTTAAGCTATAAAGAAACACGAAGTCTGATAGCTACACAAATAGACGATCCAATAAGAGCAATAATTAAAAACTAGATGACCCGTGCGAAAATTTCGCGAATAAAATGCGATGAATAGTGAGGTTGAATATAATGTCACCAGGTTCAGTCATTACTCTTCATACTCCTACTTCATTTATCGATTTTGGTTAGAAATCCAGGGAGATAAATGGCTCGAAACATAAAAAACGTATTTTAGAAATATTGACATTTTTGCGCTTTATGGGTCGAATTACGAAAAATTCCTTTCTTAGAATATAATGTTACCACGGCGGAAACCTTAGTCTTTAATACGATATGTCATTTATCTATATCGATTAGATATCAAGGGAAATATAAGGCTCGTGACACAAAAATATGTTGTAGAACAATTTATACTTTTTCCCTTTAATAATTGAATTCTAAACACTTCTTTCTTAAAATATGATGTGAGCAAAGCTGAGACATTATTCCTCACAATCGTACTTGATTTATCGATTTTGGATAGATATCAAGGGAGATAAGTGGCTTGAGACACAAAAAAACGCATTTTAGAAAAATGCCTTTTTTGCCTTTTATGGGTCGAATTACAAAAAATTCCTTTCTTAAAATATAATGTTACCACGGCGGAGACCTTATTCTTTAATATGATACCTCATTTATCTATATCGGTTAGATATCAATGGAGATAAATCGCTCGTGACACAAAAATCGGTTATAGAAAAATTTATACTTTTTTCCTTTAACGGTTGAATTCCAAAAACATTCTTTCTTAAAATATTATTTCACAAAGCTGATACATTACTCCTTATATTGCTACTTCATTTATCGATTTTGGTTAGATATCCAGGGAGATAAATGGCTCGAGATACCAAAAACGTATTTTAGAAAAATTGACATTTTTGCCTTTTAAGGGTCGAATTACGAAAAATTCCTTTGTTAAAATATAATGTTACCACGGCGGAGACCTTATTCTTTAATATAATACCTCATTTATCTATATCGGTTAGATATCAAGGGAGATAAATCGCCCGTGACACAAAAATCGGTTAATAGAAAAATTTATACTTTTTTCCTTTAAGGGTTGAATTCCAAAAACATTCCTTCTTAAAATATGATGTCACAAAGCTGAGACATTACTCCTCATAATCCTACCTCATTTATCGATTTTGGTTAGATATCCAGGGAGATAAATGGCTCGAGATACAAAAAACGCATTTTAGAAAAAGTGACATTTTTGCCCTAGAAGGGTCGAATTACAAAAAATTCCTTTCTTAAAATATAATGTTACCATGGCGGAGACCTTATTCTTTAATATGATACCTCATTTATCTATATCGGTTAGATATTAAGGGTGATAAATCGCTCGTGACACAAAAACGCATTGCAAAAATATTGATACTTTTGCCCTTTAAGGGTCGAATTCCGAAAACTTTCTGGCTTAATATATGACGTCACTAAAGCGGAGATCTTAATCTTTAAAACGATACTTCATAAAACGGTTTCAGATAGGTATCCAGGGAGATAACTGATTCGTAACACAGAAAACAGCATTTTAGAAAAATTTACATATTTGCCCTTTAAGGGTCGAATTCCGAAAACTTTCTTGCTTAAAATACGATTTAACTAAAGTGGAGACCATAAGCTTTAAAATGATACCTCATTCATTTATTTCGGTTAGTATGAAGGAAGATATAGGCTTGTGACAAAAAAATACCTTATAGAAATAATATATACTAGACGACCCATGCGAAAATTTCGCGAAAAAAAAAATCGGTGAAAAGTGAGGTTGAATATGATGTCACTAAAGCTGAGTCATTACTCTTCATACTCCTACTTCATTTATCGATTTTGGTTGTATATACAGGAAGATAAATGGCTAGAGTCACAAAAAACAGATTTTAGTAAAATTGTCATTTTTGCCCTTTAAGGGTCGAATTACGAAAAATTCATATCTTAAATTATAATGTTACCACGGCGGAGACCTTAATCTTTAGTATGGTACCGCATTTATCTATATCGGTTGGATATCAAGTGAGATAAATGGCACGTGACACAAAAATGCGTTATAGAAGCATTTATACTTTTTCCATTTAATGGTTGAATTCCAAAAACATTCTTTCTTAAAATATGATGTCACCAAATCTGAGACATTACTCCTCATAATCTTACTTGATTTTTCGATTTTGGTTAGATATCCAATGAGATAAATTGCTTAAGACACAAAAAATGAATTTTAGAAAAATTAACATTTTTGCCCTTTAAGGGTCGAATTACGAAAAACTCCTTTCTTAAAATATAATGTTACCATGGCGGAGCCCTTATTATTTAATATGATACCTCATTTATCTATATCGGTTAGATAATAAGGGAGATAAATCGCTCGTGACACAAAAATGCGTTATAGAAAAATTTATACTTTTTCCCTTTAATGGTTGAATTCCAAAACAATTATTTCTTAAAATATGATATCACAAAACTGAGACATTACTCCTCATATTCCTACCTCATTTATCGATTTTGGTTAGATATCGAGGGAGATAAATGGCTCGAGACAAAAAACCCGCATTTTAGAAAAAGTGACATTTTTGCCCTATAAGGGTCGAAGTACGAAAAATTACTTTCTTAAAATATAATGTTACCATGGCGGAGACCTTATTATTTAATATGATACCTCATTTACCTATATCGGTTAGATATTAAGGGAGATAAATCGCTCGTGACACAAAAATGCGTTATAGGAAAATTTATACTTTTTCCCTTTAATGGTTGAATTCCAAAACAATTATATTCTGAAAATATGATTTCACAAAGCTGAGACATTACTCCTCATATTCCTACCTCATTTATCGATTTTGGTTAGATATCGAGGGAGATAAATGGCTCGAGATAAAAAACACGCATTTTAGGAAAAGTGACTTTTTTGCCCTATAAGGGTCGAATTACGAAAAATTACTTTCTTAAAATATAATGTTACCATGGCGGAGACCTTATTATTTAATATGATACCTCATTTACCTATATCGGTTAGATATTAACGGAGATAAATCGCTCGTGACACAAAAATGCGTTATAGGAAAATTTATACTTTTTCCCTCTAATGGTTGAATTCCAAAACAATTATTTCTGAAAATATGATTTCACAAAGCTGAGACATTACTCCTCACATTCCTACCTCATTTATCGATTTTGGTTAGATATCGAGGGAGATAAATGGCTCGAGATAAAAAACACGCATTTTAGAAAAAGTGACTTTTTTGCCCTATAAGGGTCGAATTACGAAAAATTTGTTTCTTAAAATATAATGTTACCATGGCGGAGACCTTATTATTTAATATGATACCTCATTTATCTATATCGGTTAGATATTAAGGGAGATAAATCGCTTGTGACACAAAAATGCGTTATAGAAAAATTTATACTTTTTCCCTTTAAGGGTTGAATTCTAAATACATTCTTTCTTAAAATATGATGTCACAAAGCTGAGACATTACTCCTCATAATCCTACCTCATTTATCGATTTTGGTTAGATATCCAGGGAGATAAATGTCTCGAGATACAAAAAACGCATTTTAGAAAAAGTGACATTTTTGCCCTATAAGGGTCGAATTACGAAAAATTCCTGTCTAAAAATATAATGTTACCATGGCGGAGACCTTATTCTTTAATATGATACCTCATTTATCTATATCGGTTAGATATTAAGGGAGATAAATCGCTCGTGACACAAAAAACGCATTGCAAAAATATTGATACTTTTGCCCTTTAAGGGTCGAATTCCGAAAAATTTCTGGCTTAATATATGACGTCAGTAAAGCGGAGATCTTAATCTTTAAAACGATGCTTCATAAAACGGTTTCAGATAGGTATCCAGGGAGATAACTGACTCGTAACACAGAAAACAGCATTTTAGAAAAATTTACATTTTTGCCCTTTAAGGGTCGAATTCCGAAAACTTTCTTGCTTAAAATACGATTTAACCAAAGTGGAGACCATAAGCTTTAAAATGATACCTCATTCATTGATTTCGGTTAAGTATGAAGGAAGATATAGGCTTGTGACAAAAAAAATACCTTATAGAAATAATATATATGATAAAACAACCCTTAATCCAGTGTCTCAAAATATTCTCAAGATTCCTGAATTAGACAATATATTGTCAAAAATAAAGATCATTGTTACCTACTTTAAACAAAGCTGAGTGACAAGCAACGATTTGAGAAAGTCAGTGATTGCTGAAGCTAAGTTAATTTAAGTCGTGTAATGCTGCTAGACATCGGATTTTTAGGTTCTAAAATAGGCTGTATTCCAACTCAAAATAGGCAATCAAAACTGTAGTTATATTTATAAAATATCGTTAGTAAACATTCGTTAATTTACAATGTAACATCGAAAAGTGAAATTCAGCAGACCATTATTTAATTTAATTGGTTTCAGCTATCTGGGATTATTTAAACTCTTAATGTGCATTTGTCATGTATTTCCTACTGATAGAGAAAAATTTTGGAATACAGATCTGTTGGATATTTATTTACTGATACAAAAATTAGTGTGTTTATATGCACATATTTTATTATATATGTTACTACTAGCAATTACCAGCGGCACCGTACGCGTGGTCTTAGAATTTCATTGCTAGAATTAGATATAGAAAGCTGTAAGTTATGTAAGATTTGTCCCAAACAACAGCGAGTTGGCATAATATGACGGTAAAGCCATCACTATACCGTTCTACCGTCGAACCTTCTTCAAGAAGAGGACCAATTTCAAACGTGTTCAAAAAAGAAAAGTACGAAGGTGGGAGCGGGGGGTGGGGGGTGGGAGAAGTTAACTGAGGGCAACTTTTATTTCAGCTTTGTCTCCTCTTCTTTCTCCAGCATCAGATTCTTGTATTCTAATAACTTTAGCTGCTCGTGCTCTGCTAGAACTACATCTTGGGTCTGGTCTACGCCTGCGAGGCATGTCAAAAAAGAAGACAAAATAAACTGATGCCAGAAACTTTTAGGCAGACGAAAGTAATAGTACAGTGCAGCGCAAATCTACATTTGTACTAAATTTTTCTGTAAATGAAATTTACAAACAGATCATACACTAACTGACTAAGAGAGAAGCACAGCCTGAGCGACCGATTAACATTATAGATTTACACACGCATCCGTCTCGATAAGTTATCAAAATTTCATGACTAAAACTGTTATTCATACCGGAAAAAAGTATCTTGTGTCCTTCCTAAAGATAGGAAGCATTACCTTGTCAAATTCTATCAATAACGGTGTACCCATTCAATCGTCAAAATGGAACAAAAAACAGAGACTTACTTATGCATTAAAACATTATTAGTGTAGATCACACTCAAACTGACTGCGACAGAAACAAAGCCTGGGAAACCATTATAGCGTAAATAAAGTAAACACTTACGGCACTGTTCGGCCGCCTACGATTTACCACGCATTCCACGCCTGAATTTATGGCACCTACATTTTAACGTGTTATCCTTACGCTAGAAGTCACAGGCTTGGCTAGTGTGGTGAAAAATAATTCTTAAAGATTTTCGATTCCAGCGGGATTTGAACCGGGTCCTACTCGGTTAATTTTATGAAGTAAGCACCTTAACCACTGCACTGCCAAACCACTCTGTTAGTAAGTATTACAGAGATGTATACATATTATGGCCTGCTTTCACAGTTCAGAGAGTTTTCCATAATTCCACAATTTGCGAGTAGCCAAAGTAAGGACCATACAAAATCAGGCGTTTATTTTGAACAACAAAATCGCACCATTCATATATTTAAAATCCACTATTTACGATTTAGATTGCTCGTGCGAAATGTTAAATTTACAGGTTTTTTTAAATTGATGTTATTTTGATATAACTTCACAGTCTTTTGGTCAAGTTAAAAGTTTCGAACAGGTCGCGCATAACTCACGTGGTAAATCACCTGACTGCAGTCCAGATGATCGGGGTTCGATCCCCGATGAAGCTGATAGTCCTTCATAGAAACTGAACGTCCAGAGCAGGTTCCAGAGCCCGCTCAACTTGCTTTCCAGTGAGAACCGTGGAAGGTAAAGAACGGCCGGAGTATGGCGCTGACCACTTGACATCCTCCTAGTAGTCTTGTGTAGTTCGCGAATGAACTAGTTCGGAAGAGCGCTCCCACAGGCGAACTACGCGAACTAGTTCCCAGATCTCTCGCTCCTTAGTTCGTTCGATCCTTTCCAAAAGACCGACTTTTGTTTTAGTTTATAATCTAAAAGGAAACACAGTTCCCTGTGGACACATTTCACTGAAGACACAGATTTAAAAAGAAAAATAAACTGTTCAACATTAATAATTATTGCAGAAGTCACAAACGAAAATTTAACATGGAATGTGAAAATAAAATACACTTTGATCCCATTGACAATTAAAAGACAACCATCGATAACCACACTAACCATAACAAAGAAGTGAGCGCCTGCAGTAGCGCTATCAAAGCGAGCGAGCGAGCTGTTTTTCTTAAATTCGAGATGGGAGCGACCTAGTTCGCGAACTAAACTGAGCGCTGCCGGTCGCGAACTAAACAGAGCGCTACCGTTCGCGAACTAAACTGAGCGCTGTCGGTCGCGAGCTAGCACCATTCGCCGCTGGGGTTTCCAACATTTTTTCGGTTGATGGTAGTAAATTATTTTTAAAAAAAGAACAACCTATAAAAATATGGTACACTTCAAAATATAATATTTTACGAAAGAGTAGAAAAGGATGAAAGGTATGTTTTTACTATTTCATTTTTTAAGCTATATTTTTTGCACTTCTTCCATCTTTAATTTTTTTTTGTCTACAGTATAATTTTATATGCTTTATCGCTTTCAGTTGTCAAATTGATTTCGAGCAAAAGCTCATTTTTTATTCATGAAATACTTCTCTTACTTTTACCTGGATTTCATATAATATTGTTATTTCCGAGTAAAGTTTGTTCACTTGGATACTAATTTTTTTCTAGTAAATTTATAACCTCTACTATAGCCTCACACTCATCAAATGAAACCCTGTGTTTTGAATTTTTAATTTTTGGATTTTGTATAGCCAATTGCTTTCATTAAAATCTAACTATTTACTAAGATACTCCAGACATTTATCAACGAATACTAGAGCATTATTTTTAATATTATCACTTTCTGTGGAGAATTTTGCTTCTAAAGGCTTTTTCTTGCTTTCTTAACCAAATAAACAGTATCTTTTACATTTTTCTAGCGCTGATTTTGAAGCTGACATAATGTAATACTTATCTCAGTCTGTTGGTTAACAGCTTTGTGAAAGTTATTTAAAGAAATGACTTGCGAAATTCAAAAAGATTTTAACTTTTGTCTCTTCATCAGTTTCATTCGTCGCCAAAATATTGTGAATGTGTGTTGGATTATCCTCCCCTACACTAATAAAATAATAGCTTAATGACTTCAAATTCACTGGAAATTTACGCACTTTCGTTATTGCTACCACTTTCTCATTCAAGGGTCACTGTTATTTTTATATGTCTAATTGTTAGGTATCACATTGGAAGTATTAGTGTTACTTTTCTTAATAATATAGGTAATATTGTTTCTGTCATATAGTACTTAACTTGTAGCCAATAGTAGAATTATATTTTGTTCATGATTTCCAAAACTATAATTAAATAAAAAAGCTGATTACTTATAAACGGGCATTTTAATTCATCAAAATAAACGCATTTATAATATTTTATAAGTAATGTTGTGTTGTTGTAGGGTTTAAGGGCACGTCGACGGCGGGGTCATTAGCGCCTTTTTTAAGTAATGTTTCTTCCATGAAATAATAAATAAATCCATTTAAAAAATTAATATTCTACGAATGCATGTAAAGTAAATAGTAAAAATAGCACAGTTATTCAATTTACCAATTTGTGCAAAGGACAATGAGCAACTGATCATGCTAATGTCATTTGAAAGGGCTATTATTAAGCAATAACTTTTGTTAAGAAGGTCATATTAAATTTAGAAACGTCAAAAAAATGATTATGTCCTAATAAAACTGACATAACAGTAGTGGTAGCAAGGTGAGCAAACGATCTGTATCTCTGAATTCGAGACGCGAACTAACGAACTAAAAGAGCGAACTGGTTCGCAAGGGAGCTGCGAACTAAACTGAGCGCTCTCCTTCGCGAACTATTATGCACAAGTCTACCTCCTAGTGCCAATGGTTGTAGTGGGAATGCGGAATGTTACGTCCGTGAATCCTGCAGGTGCCTTAGGAACTCCACAACCTTTAGATTTTAAAAGTTTCGAACTAATGGGCGAACATATACAAAATAATAGGGCTACCAGAAATACATTAAGAAAATCCAAGGCTTGCTTTGCTATTTAAATTTCTGTTTGGTGTCTAGAAGTGAAGTGAAGTTCAAGTTTGTGATGCCTGTACTATTTTTCATTAATACTTAGTAAACTTAAGTGTATGGCAATTACACTGTTAAAGTATTGATGGTATAATAATAATTTAAAGTGTTCAATCCAATGTCACTGTTTACCCACCTGTTTGTAGCCCACGTCGCAAGCACTGCTGGTACATTAAGGAGGGCTGAGAAATAGAGTCGGAAATTATAGGCCAGTCAGTTTCACATCAGAGGTAGGTAAAGTAACTGAGAGATTGATATGCAATCACATCAGAAATAAATGTGAGGAGTGTAAGTAGTAGCGAAAGGATGGTGACGGCTATTTGGGCTCTTATGGAGGTGAGTGACGGCTACATGGACTCTCATAGACAGCGGTTCGCTCTCAGACAATGGACCTGTCAATCATTTTCACATCAAAGGATGCCGCCTCAATTGTTTTATTGTTCCCCATTCCCACTTGATAATCTATTGTTCTTTTGTTAGTCCACTTGAAAATCTATTGTTCCCACTCCCACTTGAGAATCTATTGTGCTACTGATTCCCCACCCCGCTTGAGAATCTATTGTTCTAATGTTATACCACTTGAGCGACCATCTGCTGCCACTAACCCCAGTTCCAGCTACTTCACTCTCCTATTGTTGTATTGTTCTTTTGCTGGACCACTTAAGAATCTATTGTTATCCTGTAATCGATACCTCACGCTTCACTGAACATTGTTATTTGTACCCCTTCCCCTCCTTGTAACTGATACCCAATTTGTAATCGATAGCCCCGCGCAGTTCTTCGGGCAACTGATCTAGCGTCAGTTCATAGTCATGCCTAGTCCAGTTTAAAACAATAACCCATTCAAATACACCCCGCGAGTTTTTATTTATAGTGATTAATCCGTTTTATTCTAAATATTATCTAAACACAAAATTGTATCATTTCCAGTAATTAATCGGATTTAATATGGTATTACTTTTTCGTGTCCGGACATCATAAGCGTTTTGCCCTATGTTGGACGACAGAAATGACCGTTTGTAAGTGGTACTTATTTTTTTTTTGCTAACGTTAAATTAGACCGCGCGAGTTTTAATTTCTAGTGATTATGATGCTAAAACGAAGATTAAAAAATTTTTGTTCTAAAAATTTAGTAAACACTACACCTATTACAAAAAAAAACATCCTCGACTGATTTCATTATTAAATCATCTAATTAAATTAATATAGCCTTATTACAATTAAATTGAAATTTCGTGTAGTAAAGATGTTCCTCGATATTAAATTATTTTTAAACTCACTTCTGGCCTTTGTCCGCATACTTTAATCAATATTCCATAGCCATTTGAACTTAGTCTGTGGGCAATGAAGTTTTAATTACGTCTTCGGGAGGACCCAGTTTCATTTCTTGACGATTAAGATTTAGTGACAGGATTATTTTGATGAGGTTAGAAACTAAGCCTGTCCCAACCACATTAGTACAAGTATATATGCCAACGTCTCAGGAAGATGACGAAGAAATAGAAAAAATATATGCTGAAATCGAAGAATTAATCCAATATGTGAAAGGGGAGGAAAATCTAATAATCATGGGTGATTGGAATGCAATAGTGGGAGAAGGAAAAGAGGGGAATACTGTAGGAAGTTTTGGTCTAGGAGAAAGAAATGAGCGAGGAAGCAGGTTGCTAGAATTTTGTGAAAGATTTAAGCTAGTAGTAGCGAACACACTGTTTAAGAACCATGCAAGAAGAATATACACCTGGAAACGT
This sequence comes from Vandiemenella viatica, assembly GCA_031002005.1. Lineage (NCBI taxonomy): Eukaryota > Metazoa > Arthropoda > Insecta > Orthoptera > Morabidae > Vandiemenella > Vandiemenella viatica. The sequence continues at coordinate 172,633,391 of CM061919.1, forward strand.
CCTGGGGATACAGGCAGATTTCAGCTAGATTATATCATGGTCAAACAGAGATTCAGGAATCAAGTTCTAGACTGTAAAGCGTACCCAGGAGCAGACATAGACTCGGACCATAATTTGATAGTAATGAAGTGCAGGCTGAAATTCAAGCGAGTAAGGAAGCAGTATAAACAGAACAGACTGGAAGTGAATAAACTGAAACAATCTAGCACAAGAGAAAAATTTGCAGAAATGGTAGACTTAGGTCTAAGAATTAACTGTGAAAGGAGCTCAACCGAGGACGAATGGAATGCATTAAAGACCGAAATAATGAAAGCTGGCAAAGAAACATTAGGCTTTAGGGAACAAGCTGCCCGAAAACCTTGGATCACAGAAGAAATTCTGCAGCTGATGGATCAGAGGAGAAGGTACAAACAAGCTCAGGATGATGCAGGAAGAGAGCAGTACAGGCAATATAGAAATCAAATAAATAGGAAATGCAAATTAGCAAAAGAAAAATGGCTACAAGAAAAGTGTGAAGAAATAGAAAAGGAAATGGTCGTAGGAAAAGTAGATGTTGCATATAGAAAGATCAAACAAAATTTTAGAGAAATGAAGAAAAGAGGTATGAACATTAAAACTGCAGATGGGAAACCTCTTTTAAGCTCAGAAGATAGAGCTAACCGATGGAAGGAATACATTGAGAAACTGTATGATGGGGACTACTTGAACAATAGTGTATTGGAAAAGGAAGGCGATGTCGACATTGATGACTTAGGAGATCCTGTTTTGAAGACAGAATTTAATAAAGCTCTGAATGACTTGAAAGCAAATAAGGCAGTTGGAATTGATGAGATCCCTGCAGAACTTCTTAAATCTCTAGGAGAGGAAGGAATCGAAAGATTATTCAAGCTGATATCAAAAAGTTATGAAACAGGAGAAATTCCAACTGATTTTAATAAAAATATCATCTTCACACTTCCAAAGAAATCACAAGCCGACAAATGTGAGAATTATCGCACCATTAGTCTAACATCACATGCTTCAAAATTACTGACCAGAATAATATACAGAAGGATGGAAAGGGTAGTAGAAGAGATAGTAGGTGAAGATCAGTTTGGGTTTAGGAAAAATCGCGGTACAAGGGAAGCAATTCTGTCTTTAAGATTAATACTTGAAGGGCGGATCAAGAAAAACAAAGATACTTTTATGGCATTTGTAGATTTAGAAAAAGCTTTTGATAATGTTAGGTGGGACAAGATGTTCAAAATTTTAAAGAAGTCAGGTCTAAAGTATCGAGATAGAAGAATACTCTATAAACTATATAAGAATCAAGTGGCTGTAATAAAAGTAGAGAATCACGAGAGACATGCATCAGTTAAAAAGGGTGTGAGACAAGGTTGTAGTCTATCCCCGTTAATATTCAACTTGTATGTAGAAGAAGCCATGAAGAAAGTCAAAGAAAAATTTCCATGTGGCATAAGTTTTCAGGGAGAAAAAATCAGTATGCTACGATTTGCGGATGACATTGTCTTATTAGCAGAGAGGGCTGAGGATATTGAGAAGTTATTGAATGGCATGAACAAAATACTGAAGGAAGAATTTGGACTGAATATAAATCAAAGTAAAACAAAAGTGATGAAATGTAAGTAGATGGTAAACATATGTTTGTTGCCAGTTTTTAATTGATGTTAATTGATTTTAATTGAATTGCGTGGGGTCCTTAATTGATTTTAATTGATTTTAATTGAATTGCGGTGGAGTCCTTAATTGATTTTAATTGATTTTAATTAATTTTAATTGATTTTAATTGAATTGCGGGGGGGCCTTAATTGATTTTAATTAATGCTAATTGAATTGCGGGGAGGGGGTCTCACATCTGTAACCTCAGATTGATCTTATTATTTCCTTATGTACAGCGGTCAGCGGACAGTTTTTTCCCATGTATTCTTATGGAGGATGGAGTGAGCCCACTTTTTCCCCCATGGCGGGGAGCCTTAATTGATTTTAATTAATGCTAATTGAATTGCGGGGAGGGGGTCTCACATCTGTAACCTCAGATTGATCTTATTATTTCCTTATGTACAGCGGTCAGCGGACAGTTTTTTCCCCATGTATTCTTATGGAGGATGGAGTGAGCCCACTTTTTCCCCCATGGCGGGGAGCCTTAATTGATTTTAATTAATGCTAATTGAATTGCGGGGAGGGGGTCTCACATCTGTAACCTCAGATTGATCTTATTATTTCCTTATGTACAGCGGTCAGCGGACAGTTTTTTTCCCCATGTATTCTTATGGAGGATGGAGTGAGCCCACTTTTTCCCCCATGGCGGGGAGCCTTAATTGATTTTAATTAATGCTAATTGAATTGCGGGGAGGGGGTCTCACATCTGTAACCTCAGATTGATCTTATTATTTCCTTATGTACAGCGGTCAGCGGACAGTTTTTTCCCCATGTATTCTTATGGAGGATGGAGTGAGCCCACTTTTTCCCCCCCATGGCGGGGAGCCTTAATTGATTTTAATTAATGCTAATTGAATTGCGGGGAGGGGGTCTCACATCTGTAACCTCAGATTGATCTTATTATTTCCTTATGTACAGCGGTCAGCGGACAGTTTTTTCCCCATGTATTCTTATGGACCTGTCTTTGCAGACAGTTTGGAGCGGAGGGGAGCCGAGGAACTAGGGGAGTTTAATTGAATGCGGGTTCGTAATTGAATGTGCA
>CM061919.1:172637091-172710730 GCA_031002005.1 Vandiemenella viatica
AAAAAACCTGGCAGTTATTAGGGACTGCCGACAGAACTGAAAACTTAAAACTATTAATATCATACGCGCAAGAATTCATACATACAGCTACAAATCTACTAAATAATAACAAATAATTCAGTGTGGTTGTTGCAGGTAGTGAACTAGTGACCGGGTTTTCAGTAGCTGTGCATTACCCCCTGTCTTAGCCACCCTAACCTAAAGCGGTAGTTCTACCAGGTATAGAGGACCTACAGTTTAACGTGGAATCCAAATCAAGGAAGCATTCTGGCGTACTTCACATTTTATAGGAACTATATCAGATATGAAGGTCGGATTAATGGCAGAGGAAAAACTCCGCCGAGACAGAGATTCGACCCGGGGACCATTCGTTCACCATTCAGACACCCTAACCACTGAGCCACCAGACCGTAACAGATATACTATTAACATTAACATATCAGTGATGCGAACTCATAAGATTTTACCCATTCAAAATTCGTCCAACGCACCTATAGAAGTTTTTACTTCAAAAACTAAAAATTTAACTTAATTCTCAACCCAACGGTTCGTCGAATCTTCCCAGAGATGTATAAAGCTATTGTGGCAAAGGCAAAAAGGTTAATTCATTTCTTCAAGAGCTTACTAAGGAACGTCCCAGCGTAGCTCATATAATCAAATACATCTCCTAAAAACTGTAGGTTTGTGTGAACAACGGTGAGAGAAATTACGATGAAGGGTATAGGTGGAGAGGGCTTAGGTTTCTGTAAATCAAAACTCCTTAGTGTTTTCTATTTGTTTTAAATTATATGTATGCAAAATTCCATCAAAATCAGATAAAAACTGTGTGTTTGAATAAAGCTTTTGCGAAAAATGTCCTGCGCGCATATCATACAAGCAACAGGTGTCGTGGCCGTGACGGCCGCGAACTGACGTGCAACAGGTGGCTTCTCGCGAACTCATATATTTACTCCCGTCCAAACATTATGTAACCGACTATAGACGTTTACACTTCAAAAAAATGCCATTCGATTTTATAGGTGACAATAACAACGTATAGCGATGCAACTTCCTGTTTTTGTTTTGTTTTAAAACTAATACAATCGCGCCAATAAACGCGTTCTTTCGTTGTATCGAATCGACTACTTCGATGCATCGTTAAACGACGAAAGTAAGCAATGTATTGAATTGTTTCGATGAATCGAATAGTATAAATGTTTCCAAAACCTCGATATGTAGCTGTTTGAGTATGGCACCTATCTTTGGTGTTATGTTGGAGAAACATTTATCAAGTCGAAAATGGTATTATCAATTACAAATGCGTGTTATCACCAATATAAGTGTGTTGTTACATTGTGGAGAACAATAATGACTTGTGTCTTTAATATAATCAAAAGATACCCCCATACAAATCAATACATAATTGTACATCTGATCACTCCCCAGATACCAGACGTTCATGTTTAACATGATGCACCAATTCTCAGTTCACAATTGTGCTTGTTTTTACATTACATTAATTACAACTATCATGTTATGCTTGTTAAATAAGTGTCGTTTATTTGTAGAAATAATTCACAAGCACCTGTTTTAATACTTATAAACACTGTTATTGTTACTTTCAGTTTATTACATCGATTGATGGAAAAATTATCAGTGTAGGCCCTACTTCACGATTTAGTGAAAATGCCATAAACATATTTGTCATGGTGGGTAGCATAGCTTAACACTTAGTAACGTGTGATGCTGACATGTTCCTTAAGGTAGTGGAAAAATTTTCTTTTGTGGCTTGGGGTGTCAGTGATTGGAACAAATTACCAAGTGAAGTGATTAATAATTTACCAAAAATGTTGAAGGATTTTAGGATTATAATTAATAAATCCCAAAAGTAGATGGAGGAAGAATTTAACACTCATATTATTATTATTATTATTTGCTGTCGTCAGTCTTTCGACTGGTTTGATGCAATCCTCCATCCCTTCCTATCCTGTGGTAACCTCTTCATTTCCACATACCGATTACAACCCACGTCCTCAATTATCTGCTACATATATTCTAAACTCTGTCTTCCTCTACAGTTCTTACCTTCGACTGTTCCCTCCACTAACAAATTAACCAATCCAGCATGTCTCAAAAAATGACCTACCAGTCTGTCTCTTCTTTCTGTAAGCTTCTTCCACAAACTTTTTTTTTTCACACATCATTTCCAAAACTCCTTCATTTCTTATTTGTCTGTCCACTTAATTTTCAGCATTCTTCTATAGCACCACATTTCAAGTGCTTCAATTTTCTTTAGTTCCGGTATTCCTAAAGTCCATATTTGAAGCTAAAAGGTTTCTCTTTTTCATAAAGGCTCTTTCTGCTAGTGCTATTCTACTTTTAATATCATTCCTCCTTCTGCCATCGGTTGTAACTTTGCTTCCTAAGTAACAGAACTCACTTACTTCTCCTATTGCATCCGATCCTATTTTTACATTTAATCTAGTATTGGTATCATTTCTTGCTACATTTCATCACTTTTGTCTTTCTTTGATTTATATTCAGTCCAAAATCTTCCTTCAATATTTTGTTCGTGACATTCAGTAACTTCTCAATATCCTCAGCCCTCTCTGCTAACAAGACGAATGTCATCAGTAAATCGTAGCATACTGATTTTTTTCTCCCTGAAAACTTATGCCACATGGAAATTTTTCTTTGACTTTCTTCATTGCTTCTTCTACATACAAGTTGAATATTGACGGGGATAGACTACAACCTTGTCTCACACCCTTTTTAACTGATGCATGTCTCTCGTGATTCTCTACTTTTATTATAGCCACTTGATTCTTATATAGTTTATAAAGTATTCTTCTATCTCGATACTTTAGACCTGACTTCTTTAAAATTTTGAACATCTTGTCCCACCTAATATTATCAAACGCTTTTTCTAAATCAACAAATGCCATAAAAGTATCTTTGTTTTTCTTGATCCGCCCTTCAAGTATTAATCTTAAAGACAGAATTGCTTCCCTTGTACCGCGATTTTTCCTAAACACAAACTGATCTTCACCTACTATCTCTTCTACTACCCTTTCCATCCTTCTGTATATTATTCTGGTCAGTAATTTTGAAGCATGTGATGTTAGACTAATGGTGCGATAATTCTCACATTTGTCGGCTTGTGCTTTCTTTGCAAGTGTGAAGATGATATTTTTATTAAAATCAGTTGGAATTTCTCATGTTTCATAACTTTTTGATATCAGCTTGAATAATCATTCGATTCCTTCCTCTCCTAGGGATTTAAGAAGTTCTGCAGGGATCTCATCAATTCTAACTGCCTTATTTGCTTTCAAGTCATTCAGAACATATTAAATTCTGTCCTCAAAACAGGATCTCCTAAGTCATCAATGTCGACATCGCCTTCCTTTTCCATTACACTATTGTTCAAGTCGTCCCCAACATACAGTTTCTCAATGTATTCCTTCCATCAGCTAGCTTTAATCTTCCGATTAAAAATAATAATTAGATTAATGGAAGAATTGCTACCGGAGTGTGTTATTCAACCCAATTAATCTAATAACTAGACGACCCGTGCGAAAATTTCGCGAATAAAATGCGATGAATAGTGAGGTTGAATATAATGTCACCAAGTTCAGTCATTACTCTTCATACTCCTACTTCATTTATCGATTTTGGTTTGAAATACAGGGAGATAAATGGCTCGAGACACAAAAAACGCATTTTAGAAAAAGTGACATTTTTGCCCTATAAGAGTCGAATTACAAAAAATTCCTTTCTTAAAATATAATGTTACCATGGCGGAGACCGTATTCTTTAATATGATACCTCATTTATCTATATCGGTTAGATATCAAGGGAGATAAATCGCTCGTGACACAAAAATGCATTATAGAAAAATTTATACTTTTTCCCTTTAACGGTTGAATTGCAAAAACATTCTTTCTTAAAATATGATGCCACAAAGCTGAGACATTACTCCTCATAATCCTACCTCATTTATCGATTTTAGTTAGATATCCAGGGAGATAAATGGCTCGAGACACAAAAAACGCATTTTAGAAAAAGTGACATTTTTGCCCTATAAGGGTCGAATTACGAAAAATTCCTTTCTTAAAATATAATGTTACCATGGCGGAGACCTTATTCTTTAATATGATACCTCATTTATCTATATCAGTTAGATATTAAGAGAGATAAATCGCTCGTGACACAAAAACGCATTGCAAAAATATTGATACTTTTGCCATTTAAGAGTCGAATTCCGAAAACTTTCTGGCTTAATATATGACGTCACTAAAGCGGAGATCTTAATCTTTAAAACGATACTTCATAAAACGGTTTCAGATAGGTATCCAGGGAGATAACTGACTCGTAACACAGAAAACAGCATTTTAGAAAAATTTACAGTTTTGCCCTTTAAGGGTCGAATTCCGAAAACTTTCTTGCTTAAAATACGATTTAACCAAAGTGGAGACCATAAGCTTTAAAATGACACCTCATTCATTGATTTCGGTTAAGTATGAAGGAAGATATAGGTTTGTGACAAAAAAATACCTTATAGAAATAATATATATGATAATGTCCAATTGGTGAATGTTCTATGACTTTGAAGCCTGTTTCCAACTGTATTAATGTGTAAATGACGACACTTTTACCCAACCAAGTCTCAAGACGAAAATGAGGCTGGTCACGAAGTGTAAATGATGATTTTTATACCTAACAAAGACTCAAACGTGAGTTAGCCAAACTGTATGTTCGTTTAAAGGACTTATTACTATTAAATGCCAATTTTGAACTGTGATAGCCCTGGAGTTTTGGTGTAATAACTTGTAGTATTAACTTGAACAGACATTTTACCAGTGACTCGAACAGTACCTGCACGAGCTAAAACTGAGGTTACTAATTTGGGAATGAAGATTTGTGTGTTGCACACGGTAAATTTAGGGATTTCATTGAATAGAGCATTCAAACCATGATCCCAACAACAACCCCGTAGGCTATTAATGTATTTTTTAATGTATTTTTGCAGTAGTATGGTGTAAATGTAATAATAGTAATAATAATAATAATCAATCTTCCAACTCAGGGTACAGAATCGATGACACTAAACACACATTAATTCCGTCAAAAGTGATGTTTATGATGATGTGAACAGCATTGCATATTCTAGGACACAGATGCTGAAAATTCCTAAAATTTTCTTCACCAGAGATTGAACCGGCGGCTCTGAAGACATAATAATAGCGTCGAATGTGATTTTAAAAATATTTCAAATAAATCTGTGTGTGTTGTAGGTCGCAAAAGTAAAAATTTATCGGAATTTCGTCACCAGGCATCAAACTGCTGACCTCTGAACACTTATTAATAGCAATGAAAGTGAGGTTAATTTAATTTAATTGCTATGGAGCGCAGGAGTGTTACGTTCCGAACGTTGTAGGGCGTAGATGCTTAAATTTACGTCTTTTAAGGTGAAGATGCTAATACCTGACGGTGAGCACCCAGTAAGTGCATCAAATTAATTGCGATAGAATCCCCCTAGTGCCAAAAATGTGCTCGTGCTCTTAAACTGTTATTGTGATTGTACCCAAGGGCGTATCCAGGTTCAGAACTAGAGGAGGGTGGGGGGCGGGTAAGATTTGAACTGGGGGGGGGGGGAGGGAGCAACTCTTATTGGTGCCGAGGAAGTGGGGTGAGGGACTGAAATATGATTTCTTTCTAAGAAAATGAAACTCATATCTATTGAAGAAACTATTGTTATTATTGATTAACATAGTATTCCAACCACTTTATCAAAGGACCTACTATGTAGTTTAGATCGTAGATTGTAGTATTTTATGTAAACATTAATCGTCTCGGATTATCAGAAAATTTTTCAATAACTTTGTTTTTCAATATCTCACGATATTCTTTCACGAAATTTTGATAAACACTCATCAGGGGTAATCCATTCAGTCATTCCTCTCCCACAGTGCTCTTTAGCCAGTTCTTCACTCGTCAAAGCGTACCGATGGCAACTTGATTTTTCTTCTAGCCCCTCGCTGGATATGCCCATGTTTGTACCTAAACCGTTCTGGCCTCGCATTCGGGAGGACGGCGCACAGTGGGCCAGAATCGCAAAAATCTGGCCAAAATATAAAAAGTTGTTCAATTTGTACCAAAGTTAGTGTGTAAAGGTTATCGAAGTTGCTGATTAAGAATATAATATTAAAAAGTGAAAAAAGAAAATGGCGGATCCAAGATGGCGGACAAATATTGCTAAAAGTCGTTTTATTCATATAAAAGTAATTTTTGTGGAATTATCGAAGTTGCTAGAGTTGTTCAATTTGTACCAAAGTTAGTACGTAAAGGTTATCGAAGTTGGTGATTAAGAATATGGTATCAAAAAGTGAAAAAATAAAATTGCTGATCCAATATGGCGGACAAATATTGATAAAAGTCTTTTGATTCATATAAAAGTAATTTTTTGGGATTTATCGAGATTGATGATGAAGATTATGACTTCAAATATTTAAAAAAACAAAATGGACTATCCAAGATGGCGGACAAAAATTGGTAAAATTCTTTTTATTTATATAAAAGTTAATATTTAGAGGTTGTTGTAGTTAATGGTTAAAAATATAAGCTCAAAAAATGGAAAGCTCGAAAAAAGTACCAAATCGAGGATAGAAGATAGTATAAAATATCACAAAAAAGAATTTTATTTCAATTACAGTTATTCAGTTAGTACATTGTTTGTGACTATAGTTAAAAATTGTCGTTTTCTTCTTGTTTTTTATTTTCATATCTTCTTCTTCTGCATCTTCAGCTGAATCGTTATCATCTTCAAAGACTGTTTCCTCATCATCAACATCGGAATCTTCATAATCTTCAGGCACAGGAACTAAGAGGGCAATGGCTTCTGCCGACAAACTCTTCAGTTTGTTTGATGATTTGCGCAGATAAGAAATGTTGAAGTCTGTGGTTGCCAACAATCTCCTGAACACGTCTTCCATACTCTTAAGTCCGGAAAACTTTCGAGAAAAACTTATGCGACATTGCTTTATCAACTTATTAGTTGAATCTTGAGCATCCTCCGACAATTCATATTATTATTAATTTATTTAATACTTATTTCTTAACACGTGTTTGAAAGCGTTAAAAAGTAACTCCACAAAGTATATAGAATATTTGTGTTTCAAAAAAATGTACTATTTCATGATTATTAATGAAAAAATTAACTTAATATTAATAATTTCATTTTAAAAAATAACCAAACATTTTGCAAGCGTTGCTTAAAACGTGGTTCAAAGCCGGAGTTGGTACTAGTAGGTGGATTTGAAGGTTAATTTACTAAGGTAATAATATATACTTGCGGACACAGTGCAAAAGAAAGCGGAATATCGTGGAATTCGTAACTTATCTCTATTTCTTTAAGCACATTTTAAAATTTTCTCGCGAATTTTCTGGTATTAAGTTAAATAAAAAAATATGTGTAATTAATAATTTAATAATGACATAAATGTATTTTAATTAGTAGATACTGCCTGGAACACCGTCCATATTTAAAATATTCGTTTTACTTACACTGAACACAAATATTTATCTTTAACCACAAGGCTATTTTGTAACCTGGTCGGCTGCATGCACCGCTAGCAATGAAGTGCCGACTTTGACATGAAATATAAAGAAGGAAATGAACAATTGATCGTCCAAACAATCGGTATTCAGTAGTTCCAACATTACTGTAGCCAACCTGATAGTCGAAAATTCCCATCCAGAAACTTTTTTTTTTCCTTTTTGGCCAGGTTTTCAAGATTCTGGCCCACTGTGAGCGGCGGTTCGAATCCCCGTCCGGGCATCCAGATTTGGGTTTTCCATGGTTTCCCCAAATCACTCCAGGCGAATGCCGGGATGCTTCCTTCAAAAGGCCATGGCAGAATTCCTTCCCATTCCTTGCCCCCATCCTATCCCGTCTCTAAAGACCACGTTGTTAAAAAGGGACGTTAAACTGTTACAAAAAAAATTGTACCTAAACTCTATTTCAAAAAGAGTAATTGTAGTGTACACTAATGATGATAGAGATTCGAAAATCGTAGCTCAGTAACACAGTTCTCGCTGATACTTAGGCCAATACCATGAATTTTGGAATCTGCCTGTATCTGCAAGATTCACACAGAATTGATGGTTGGATTTCAGCAAATTGAGAGGTTGTGTCTTGAATTAACATATACCACACGTTTTATCCAAATTATTGCTATATTTCGTCAGTGATAATTTTTTTAAATTTTCCTATATATGTGAACAGATCAAGGAAACACCAACCATTTCAACGAAACCATTCATAGGAATCGCGTATGTTATGTTAGTGACAGTTTACGTTATATTTCGATGTGACATCGAAACTCTGAGAGACAAAAAACTCCCGGTAATTTAATCTTATATATATGTAAAAATAGACGTGTGTTTCGCTATATTTCACTTTTCAGCCACCATTACCTAGCACGGATCAATGGTGTTTGTGTGTGGAAGCAGCATGGAGTTTCCTGTCATGCATAACGTTGGCCGAATGCCCATAGCTGTGGGGATGTGGGAGATATGATGGTTAAAAGTGTTCGATGCAGGGAATTTCCATATTTTGACCAAAGACTTGTGTATCCATATACTTCTCTTTCTTGCCACACCTACATAGGATAGACCATTGATGTTTGTGTGTGGTAATAACATCTAATATCCCATCGTGAACTATGGTGGTTAGATGTCGGTAGCTATCGAGGTGTAGGAGATATGGTGGTTTAAAGTGGTTGACCTGCGCCTCTTTCATATTTGTACCAAAGACGTATGTGTCATGGTGTATCACTTTTCAGACAAAACTATGTAGCACAGTTCACTGGTGTTTGTGTGTGGTAGTAGCACAGTCACCCATCGATCACAACGTTGGCTGAATTTCGGTAACTGTGGGAGTGTGGGAGATATGGTGGTAGAAAGTGGTCGATCAAGGATATTTTCGTTTTTCGACCAAAGACATGTGTGTCCGTATATTGTACTTTGCTGCCTGAACTACATAGTGCAGATGGCTGCCGTTTGTGTGAGGTAATAGCATCGAGTTTCCCATCGTGTACTATGGTGGTTAGATGTCGGTAGCTGTCAATCCAATTTCTTTACAAACACGAACGAAGTCGTGGGCACCAGCTAATTGTTCAGAAAACGAATCTATCAATTTAATATAGTTTGGCACAAGCCTATAATCGCAGTTCAAATGTTGCTATGATTAAATTTAAAGAAGTTCAGTGCATCATGAACGTCACCGATTCAGTAAGAGGGCAAATTGGCCTTCCTACATGGCATTTGGGAGGACGGGGATTAAATCCCTTTCGACCATCTGGAACGCAGTTTCTAAGGTTTTCGCAGTCACCTCAGGCGAATCCCGGGATAGTTCCTTGGTCAACTTCCATCCTATTCCCTCCCCTTAGATTAAGTCGGCTGAAAAGCGTTCCCGAGACCCTCCAGTAGCCCGGCTCCCGGGCTTTACTCGGGAGGAATGAAACCAATAAACAAAATGGCTCGAGCAGTGTTGGCATAGACGCGGGCTTAAATGATAATGGTAATATACAGTACAAGTAACTTTTTAAAATTATTTTAATTTTACATATTTTTTTATTCTTTTCCTTATTACTGAATCATTATATCGAAGCTATCCATTGTTAATAAATTAATCATGAAAAATCAAGACGTATATAATAATGTACATCACGTTTTTGTAATTCTCTAACCCCATTTTATTTATCTTAATCCCTGGCGTTAATTTATTACATAATATGAGCCAATTTTTATTAAATTAATGGTGGTAATTTGCAAGATGAAGCTCACCAACTGCGATTCACGTGAGTGTTCATTCCAAAATACATGTTGCTGCTTTTGACAGTCCTGATGTGTTTGCTTACCAATCTCTTCATCAACTTTCTCACCACTGCTGTAAGACTAATTGGCCTGTAATTTTCAACTCTGTTTCACCTCTTTTACGGTCTGGTGCTACTCTACCACTTTTCCAGTCCTCTGGTAAGTAGCAAGACTCCAAACTCAAACTAAATAATATTACTAAATAAGGTACAATATCGCATCCCACTATCTTTAATACATCTATAGTGATATTATTCACACTAGCCCCTATATTCTTTTCTAACATGCTTATTTTACTGTAATAACCTCAGGATTTATTTCCAGGTTTTTAGTCTGCTCATTAGTACTATTGAGGGGAAGCTCCTCTGATTTTTTCCCCCACATACCAGAATGATATTCCTTAATGACCTCATGGAACTAATTACTCAGTATATCTGCTTTTTACAAATCCCCAGTGACTTCTTCCCCATCCTTGCCCACAATTGTCTTCCTACCTCTCAGTTTTCCAGCATAACCATAGAAAAATATAGATGCATCACCCTGTGACCCTCTGTAGCTATATTATTTTTCATGAACCCATCTTTAGCTTTCCTCTTTGCTGCTATTAATAGCTTGTTTTATTGTTTCAAGGTTTCCCTTATTCCATGCTGTTTCTTAACTCTGTTGTGTTCTCTTAATACCAACCTCGTTAGCGCCTCACCACCCCATTATAGCATGTTATGTACTATTCTTTATTTTTGTTTAAATTTTGGAATAATCATTTCTTTATATAATTACGAAGTCTTTCTCGGCGTTGACAATACAAGTAATGCTCTCGGGTGACTAGCCGAGTTATAGAAGTGTTATAATAGTCACACAATATTTCGGCACTCTGAATCGTTGGAAGAAGGCCGGCTGCCTTTCTTAGATATTCTAATAGAAAGGAAACCTGACGGGTCTCTGGGACATTCTGTGTACAGAAAACCTACGCACACAGACCTATACCTGAACGCGCGTAGCCATCACCATCCGGCACAGCGCAAGACGGTACTCAGCACGCTTGTACATAGGGCGCGAGCGATATGCGATTCGGACAGTCTACCCGATGAATTGAGTCATCTGCGTCAGACCTTTCGACGCAACGGGTACACTGATTATCAGATAAGACAGGCATTCCGAGAGCCGACACGTAGTATCAACAACACCAAGAAAGAGCCACCTGATCGTCTCGCCTTCTTGCCGTACTCTGGCGCCACAACGTCCAAGATAGGACGGATTCTAGCAAAAAGTGGAATCAATACCATTTTCCTGCCACCACCGAAGGTGAAGAACATCTTGCGCTCCCCCAAGGATGACCTTGTTTTGCGGACACCTGGGGTATATAGCATTAGTTGCGAGTGTGGAAAGAGCTACATTGGCCAGACGGTGCGGTGTGTTCACCAACGTTGCCTAGAACATGCACGACACGTTCGTCTGGGGCAGAAAGAAAAGTCTGCGGTGGCGGAACACAGTCTAGAACATGGCCATGGTTTTGATTTCGAAAATACCAGAGTACTGGCGCATACTGGTAGCTTCTGGAATAGCATCCTTACAGAAGCAGTAGAAATTCGTCTCGCGTCTAACCTCGTCAACCGCGACAGCGGGTACCAGCTGAGTGAAGCCTGGACGCCAATCATCAATACTATACGTCGACAGCGCGACCGAGACGCATTACACGGCGCGTCCAGATCAACGGAAAGTTCGGTAGTAACATAAGCGAGCAATTTGTTGCTCTGGCATCAATGATCAGCTTATGGGTAAGTTTTTGCCTTCTGACTTTTCCTTCTACCGAACGATGAGTTACTACGAGGCAGGACCCCGGCTACCATTGGTTACAAATCTGACCAATCACGTGGCAGCATGGCTCAATATGAGGCCCGCAACGGATTCGTGTTGACCCATCAGTTGGACAAACAATTTATCGTGAAGGCTTTGTTTTCGGATATCTTCTTCGAACGAGCGGTGATTTTAAGCCCATCCGCTATATGTCATGTGAAAAAGGACATCAAATCTAGCCGTAACTCCTCCTTGGCATCGATTCAAGCCGCATCGAGATTTGACCCCTGCTACGACTGGTTCCACAGCCGACCAATCAGAGGTTAGCAGCGGGAATCTGGTCCAGCTCAGCAGCTTCGCATGTTCATGACCTCACTTCACCGGAAGATGGCGCCAACGATTCAGAGTGCCGAAATATTGTGTGACTATTATAACACTTCTATAACTCGGCTAGTCACCCGAGAGCATTACTTGTATGAATCATTTCTTTCCTTCTCATTATATCCTGGTACCTTCCCAGCCCCTTTCCACTGTACTGCCGCCCCCTCTACCAAATGCTGTATCTTTCTCTGAAATATTTTTTTTCAGTTCAGTGTCATTTGCGTTCCTATAACTGTGTCTATAACCACTTTCATTTTTGGCCACTGGTTTACAAAACCTTCTATTGTCCATCATCATTGCTTCATGATCACTTATTCCTTCTGTAAGCTGTAACAATGTTTTCAGGCTTTATTAAAAGGATATCCAAAATGTTTCGTTCCCTCGCACTTTGTTCCCCTACTTTTGTGAAGCCTACTTCCCTCACTAACATATTTGCAAACGTCTATCACCCTGTGTCGTTTTCTTAATTCCTTCCCAGTTGATGCCAGTAATGATCACCCTACTCTCTCCTCTGAATGCTGGATATGAATTCAACTTCTCACCGAGAGCATCGTCATTATCATTCATTTTTCCACTATCATAAGCCGCTGAGACTATATTTTTTTCTTTTGTTGCACCCTAGAAATGTGCACTTAGTAACTCATAGCTATCATCTGTGAACAGTGAATTGTTATACTGTTTACTAACTAGTATGAAGACACCTCCTCCAAATTCTTCCTATATCTCTATGGTTCACACTGTAAGCATCAGAAACACTTCATTGTCTAGCAATTCTTCTTTTAATCAAGGCTCTATCCCGATAACTATTTTTGAATGATGTACCTTTATTATGTTACCAGACGTTATTATTTCGTTCATTGTACTCCTACAGTTCACTAGTAAAGTTCTTATATCTGCCTTTGCTATGATTCTAACATTACTCATCACCTTATCAATTGTGAACCTATCTTCCAATTTTTCTCAGCTTCTACTATTTCATTATTATTTATGATTTTCCCCATCATAAATCTGCATTCAGCGTTCCTTTGGTGTCCGATTTTTAACCCCCCAACAGCAGCCTCTGATTTAAAAATGGCGCAGTCCCTACACCATAACCCCATCATATACTAATTAAGTCAGATAATTCACGTGGTACCTCATTGGTACACTTGAATATTTGAAATTAATCTGAAAACAAAAACGTTTATCTGTTTTTCTAAAAGCTTAAAAGAAACTACATTATGTATAAGTGTTTCAGATTTGTTGTTTAAATACAGGATATGTTCGATAACAGGCAACTGACTTTTTTTTTTTTAAGTGTAAAAAAAATTCTGAGTTTTCGACTCAAAACACTTATATTTTTATATTGGGGTAAAAAAAAATTTCATTTCCCATTACTTCTATGAAACACTCGCGGAATAGAATTGTGCAAAATTTTAAATAGCATATTCAGTTTTGGGTCAATGAAAGACATAACATGTGGAGATTTAAAAGTTTAATCTTATTATGTTGCAGTTATAGCCTGTGAAACAAGGACAGCACATCAGCAATAAGGTTCCCTTGCCAATCCTGTACGATACCCTGAAAATAATATGTTCTTTTGACGACACTGTAATGAGTTAAACAATGCAGAATTTTAAGGATGCCTCCTAATGAGGTGTGCAGGAGAAGAATATGGTCTACGCCCTCAATTAACTCCTACCGTCGCACACGTAGCGAAATTAATGATTTGCATTTTCCTCGAAGGCATTCCACTGAGTTCTTTGACTTGGATCCATCAATGTATAAGCTTGCAGGATTGCCTGACAGAATTGCAATAGTGTCCTATAATATCTGTTTATTTACCATTAGCTTCCTACATAAATTTCATTTCCCGAACGATATCCAGTTTCAACTCCAAGAATTTTGCAACCGTAACGCTAAGATTTTTTCCTCTGCAAGTACCCACTTACTATATATCTTAGGGCATCCAAGCCTTTGCTTCTGCAGTCTTGCTGACAGTCGACAGTGTCATCTAAAGCTGGTAGCCATTGTATTCATTTGTTCAGGTTCGCATCATCTGAGAATGACGGATTAACAACTGTATAACTTCCGTTGACTTTATTAAATTCTGTGATTACCACAATAACAATTACACATCATCAGAGAACATTACTATTAGTGGCGGCTCTAGAAGCAGTGATAATATGACATATCACCAGCTTCTAATTTAGAAAAAAATAAATTAAAACAATCAATATAATTAAAGGAAAATAATATATATAAAAATGGGGCATTCTCTACGATAACTTATGATAGCCAGGTAAAATATTGAACACCATCTGTTGGTCACATCAGTGAACTGTTTCGCTGTTGATAACAGATATCACAAATCGTGCATGCGCTCTAGAGTTTTCGCGGAAATATACAGGCGAGGGGGTCCGCTTTGTTAGTGTAGGCTGGAGACAACTGTTTCCTGTCTCACGCTGCCGGGGCAGTGGAGGGGGCTCTGGAGCATTATGGAACTAGAAAAAGCTAGTAACACTGTCGGCAGAGTGCAGCAGCAGCTGCCATTTTTGTACCATTTTACCACATTCCCTAAACACCGCAACTCAACCTGTGCTTCAAGTCTGTAGTAATGTTATTACTTATTTCTTTTAGTAAATATTGAAAGTGTGGTCAACATGTAATTAACTTTTAATAGTTCACTTCCAGCTTCATAATCTTGTTTTCGTAGGAATTCAAAAAATGGTCTTACATTAACTATTGTAGCAGGTCGTTTTAATAATTGCAGTGTATTTTGGAAATAATAAAATATAAGTAATGATAATGTACTAGCGGCGACACTCGCGGGCGGCGAGAGCCCGGCGCAGAGACAATATATAGAGACTATCCACGGCCGGCAAAAACTCTGGCGAAGTATCGCTAGCGCTCCAAGCGGTTGTACCTAGAAACACGCTGTGTCGTCACCTAACGCGGCAATTTTGAAATGCTTATGACGCCGCCAGGCCGCTGGTAACGCGGCAATTTTGAAATTCTATGAACCCGTCACCTCCCCTTCCCTTACCCCGCTTATGGCATTTCATATATTGGTATAATTTATGTATATTAATGTATCCTTTCTATTAATTTTTTATAGTAATTTTCATTTAATTAATTAATTTTTTGCTCATTATTATAGTATTTATTTAGTTTCTCTTTTACCAAAGAGCAGGACAATTGGAAAAATAATGAAGGGAAACTGAAATAACAATAACAAAAATAAGTAATTTGTTTTGAATTTTTATTATCTCGGTTTAAAATTAAATAATAGGAATAACCAATTAAAACAGGATTATACAGCATATTTAGTTACATATAAACATAACTATACAGCAAATTTAGATATGATACATTATACACATATTAGATAAAATTTACAACATCCATGAACAATTGTACAGAGTATTCAGAGATGATATATGCCCGACCTCATTACATTTCACATACAATTTGCAGTACCCATGAAGGATTGCACAGGGTATCCAGAGATGATAGTTAAATATGTATACAGTACATTTTAAATATTATTTGCAACATCCATGGAGAGATACAAAGTACAGAAATGTGTTTATTATACTGCACCAGAATATGCCCCCCCTCTACCTGACCCACTCCCTCTCCCTTGGAGCTCCTCACTCCTCTCTCCAGTGCCATTCCTTCGCAGAGAACCTGTAAAGGAAAAAAAACACTCATTGCAGCAAGACTGAACTGGAAATATCTCCTTTATTATAACCATGAAATAAATAATAAACTGAAATGTGTACTTAACAAATACACAGACATATCAAAAATCTTGACACAAAAGCATCCACAGCATGATCGAACATGAAAGTTACAAGTAATATTTGAACAAAAGGGCACTGTTTTTCTATTTACAAAAAAAAAAAAAAGGTTAAACATTTGTATTCATACAATACATTCCACAGATCCCAGCAAAATCTCTTGTGGAAATGTTTTACAACAAAATCATTAGAATACAGATGTATACACAATAAAATAAAAAAAATACTGATAAAACCATTGAAAAGAATGGTAATGTTGCTTTCACATTGATAGCACTTGTGTTAGAGCAGTGACTGTACAGGCAATGATGTAAACAACGAAAGACATTAAAGACTATATAAAAGCTATACCACCTACTGCCAATTTGATAAATGAATTCTCTCATGTCGATAGCAATCCTACCTATTGTTATTCACTGTAACTACTATTATAAATAAATACTACTACATGAAATTTTAAAACTTTGATTTCTGCTAGGCCTACATTCCTTCAAAATTATTTGCTAACTGATGGATCATGTTATGTACTTGGAATACATCCACAATGTCTCCAGTTACATCGTTGCCTGTACAGTCACTGCTCTAACACAAGTGCCATCAATGAGAAAGCAACATGGTTTAATTCTAGATGGGGATACCGCTGCCTCGCGACTGTTAACGTGACGTCACATTCACGTACAGTCATCATTTATTATTGTATTGTGCCCTCGCTACGCTCGGTCACAATAATTTAAAGCTATACAATATCAACATAAACTGATATCCAAGCGGCCGCAGATGTCCGATAACACAATCAGATGTTCAATGTTTCAGGTGAAGCTCGCATTTCAATATAAATTATCTGCTGTTAACTTCGACAAGTAATAACACGTATTTTACGCAGATGACTGTACGTGAACGTGACGTCACGTTAACAGTCGCGAGGCAGCGGTATCCCCATCTAGAATTAAACCAGCAACATTACCAAAAGAATCCTACTGCACAGTTGTTTGAAAATAAGTATTTAAGTTATCCTCTAGAATTTAATGTTATCTCTTGATAGACATTCAAAATGTGTTGTGATCTTGTAGAATTTATTTGTCCTTCAATATATGACTTCTATTTTGAACAAATGACAGCATTATAATCCTTGTGAATATGTCTGTCATCACTAGTGTTACAACTGTGCTTTTAAGTAATTGTTTTAATTGCAGCAAATATAATAACCTACAATGACAATGTGGGTACATATGTGGCATTCAATGCTAAAATCCCTAACTTCTAGAACAACTCTGTGTTATGCTATTAGTGACAATTGCAGTTAACAAACCAACGAGAAACATTAATTCACAGCTTAAAAAAATGAAATATTCAACCTCTACGGAAATTATATTTCGTCAATACTCGAAAACAGTAGGCCTATACCTTCAGTAATGAAAGCTGATAATGCATATCCTCGGACGAATATTATTTTAGGCCTCCAAACAATAACAAATTTTGATAAAATTAAAAATTTACGCCGTTTTCCTCCCTGACGTTGGCACACAAATGTTATATCAAACGTTATTGCATTTCAGTTGCATTGGTATCGTGTTCTCGAGTAAACTGAAAGATTCACTTTAAACATAGGCAATATAAAAACATAATATTTCTATTACCTTTCGTTGGAATGGCGTACGGCATCAAATGTTTACTTTCAGGATTCATATAACACATTCTTTCGAAATGAAGTGAACAAAGAAAGGAATTCTTTGTCACATCACCGGCAATTCCCCACAACTTCTTCCACAATTCACTCACTGCTTCTCTTTTCACAGGAAACCTGTGAAAAGATATTCCCTCGACTGCACATCGTGGATTACTTGCTGCAATACCACAGGCAAGACAGGACGGCATTCTAAAAAAAAGAAGAAGAAAATAACTGATATTTTATACAGAATGATAACAACAATGGATAACAACAGAAATATTAATTTCCTCACAAAACTTCTACTTACTTGCAACAAGCACAATAACGGCGAACAACTTCTTCCACTCGGGGCACAAGTAGAACCGAAATTCAAGAATGGTAATTGCAGCTGAAAAATACCGTTTGATATAACAAACAAACAAAGCAACGCCAGGTATCAGACAAACGTACAGATCCCAACAGCATAATCGCAATCACGTGGGATCAGTGTCAGCCAGAGACAGCGATATCTGGCGGTAAATTCTATAACTGCTAGACGATCTATCGCCGACGCTAGCGCTCCAAGCGGTTGTACCGAGGACTAACTTACTGGTCCAACCTGCCGATTGGTGGTGGAACCGCTCTGGCCCGGCGTAGGATGTCGCAAGGTTCCTCAGCAAGAAATCCAGGTCGGCGAGCAATAGCTATGGAAGCAAGCCTCGTGAAGAAGGTTCCAGAAACGCTAGCTGTCAGTTTATTGCCCGTAGAACGGGGACAGGCTACGCAACTGTTGAGATATAAGCGCGGGCTCACCGAGGCTCGGGGTCAAGTCAAATCGGAGGCAAGTCGGACTACGCAGCCACTATGCTGTTCTAAGGACGATCGGGAATCGAAGGCAGCCGCCTCGCTAGCCAGCCAATCAGCCCGCCGAAACCAGTGTAAGTCCATCATTCTTTCATATTGACTAAGTGCTTGGAATCTTGCTCGTGGCAGTTGGATAACTGTAACAGCCTGCCTAGCAGAGAATAAAACTATGTATGCATTTAGCCTCTTTCCTTGACGCAAGCCCGAGATATTCAGATCCAAGTAATAGACTAGTAAGCTAGCCAAAGCCAAGACCGGAGTACCAGCGACGGGAGGAGCAGCCATATTCGCCCAAGTAAGTAACCTGGCTAACGCCCACAGTTACCAACATAACTTATCCATCCTGACGCATAAGCAACGGGTCTAAATAATAATAAGTGGGACGCTACACTATGTTCTAATGGTACTGAAATATTTGTCCCAAATGTTAATAATATACACGTAGATAAAAAATTATGCACATGTAATTAGTGGTTCGCTGCATTATTTTTCCTTTTACTGTTCCTTGGGTTGAAAAAGGTTGGAAAACGCTATCCTAGAAGTTTTGGCAATGCGAGAAGGGAATATTGTTTTCTATTTCTTAATTCCTATGAAGGAGAATTACAAAAGTTTATGAATACACGTAGCAGAAAACGACTCTCAAGCGAAATGTGTTCCACTGTTGGAAACGGTGTGACACTGTCGTCGTGATCATCAAAGGCAGTGCCAGATTTAGGAAGTATTGGGCTTTAGGCACTCAAAGAAAAGGTTTTGCAGATGACTAATTATTGACAATATTTTTTACTTAATTAAACAAACGAATTTTACAATTTATGATATTTTGAAAATTACTTACTTTTATTCATCGTCCTCTACGAGGAAACAAAAGAATTGATATGCATGCTTCTCACATTGCTGTGATTATTTATTTTGCATGATTTTATTTATTTTTTTATTATTTTTATTTATTGAAAAAAGTTTACTCTCAGGAGCCTAGTTATGCCTATTGGGTAATCCAGCACTGCCAGTACGTCAATATGTCGGTTTTTGAATAATCAGACATTGCTTACCTTTTGGTCAAGTTTATAGGATTTCTCATTGATTAACTTCGAAATCATTTCTTTATTCCGGCAGTAAACGCAGGTAATGAGACTTTAACACATTGAAAATTTTTATGGAGCAAGATTCTTGGTCAATTTTGAATTGTTCTTCCAGGCATCTTTCATTTCAACAATTAAGATCAGTAATCTGCAGAAAAATTTCAGTGTTGTCACTACCTGAGCAAATCACTTCGGCCGCCACTGATTACAATAGAAACTTTTGCACAGCCAATTTCAGTCTCCAGCTGTAAAAACTTCTCACTTTCTGTCCCCGGTTACAAGGCAACCCATATCATAAATGCAATTCAGTTCCTCTTCAAGGGACGGGTATTCAACTTATTCATTACGCGTCGAGACTGTACCTATCATCGGCCACTCACAGCTATTATATTGTCTCAGACTCACAAGGTACAACGAATGCAAACATGTTTTATAAATTATATAGGTAAGGCTCTGAGGAAGGAGTGAGCGGTCATCCTCTTTTTTCCGGTACCTCTGATACGATACGACTACTGTACTTCTAGAGAAGTTATTTAGCAATGAGGTGTTTGTACTTTACAGCGAGTAGATTTAAGATTAACTTACATTTCACAAGAAGGACATTTGGAGGGGTGAATGTCATGGTTCGACGCAAAGCCCGAGCTCCAGATACTGGCATCTATCAATTTTATTTAGTAATTTCCTAGAATTAGAGCCTGAACACCTATAGCCATAGTGAAAACGTGGACTGATTAGTTCATGGCACAGCATTAGTATAAGTTTAACTTCAGTATTCCAAGATTTCCGTGTCACTGCACGAATTGTGTCAATCACGACTTCGCTCTTTTAGAGCATGTGTCCTGAGGTATAAAACCATTTTCGTCGCTGGGAAAGTAAAATGCACCAGTATTATATTGTCACCTGAGGTTGTCTGTGACATGTAGACGTGCAAATATAACTGCAGTTGATTTCTCTGGTTAAAGGTCCTGGCCGTTATACGTCATCGTAATTTTGGAGACTTTTTTCCAGCTCTACTGATCTTTTAATGGCGGCATGACTATAAAGCCTACCCTTACCCGACTCATGCACCCTCCCAAAAAACAAACCCCCCAAACGAAATCAGCTCAAGACCCCCCCCCTCCCCAACCAAAATCCGCTCAAGTCCTTCCCAAACCAAAATCATTGATCCGCCACTGTACGTCATCCAAGTCTCCAATCTATTGATTGTTTCGGTGAAGGCATTTTTGCAATCCTAAGATATAAAAAGCATGCATCATCCTTATATTGAAGCTTCATAACATGCGCCATTAATTTCTCATGTAGATCGGTGGAGTAGATATTAAAAAAGTGGTCATAGGGGGATAGAGTCTTGTGGTAATCCTTCATTCTTGATCTATACATTTTATTTCCATGTAGTATGAGCAATAATATCCTGTTATCGAGGAAGAGCAGAACGGTTAGTGGGATGATTGTAGGCATGGAGGAAGGAATAATATGGAGACGACGCAAGCAACCTTCACCACGCAATCAAGAGAAGCCAGGCGGAGGAGGAGTGGGGAGGCATGGCCGGAGTGGAGGGGACATGGCCGCTTCCCAACAAACACGGGGAATATGTACAAAAACCTCAAGGGGACTCTAGGATAAACGTGACGCCGCAATCTGGTGATTGATTATTATGTAACTCGATGAGACAAATAAAAAATGAAGAATAATTTTTTTTGATATCCTGCTTAGTTTTCGAGATATTCTGTCTCAAATGTTAAATGGTTTTGGTTGAAATTCTGAAGAAAAAATTATTCAAAGTGAAATTTTATGATGAATTCTTATTTAAAAAGACGAGACAAATAAAAAATAAATTTTCGATATTTCACCTAGTTCTCGAGATATACTGTATCAAAAGTGAGGTGTCTTCAGTTGAAATGCAGAACAAACATTTCGCAAAAGTCAAATTTAATGATGGATTCTTATGTAATATGACGAAAAAAATCGATGATAAGGAATAAATATTTTCGATATCTTTCTTAGTTTGGGGGATATACAACATCCAAATTGAGGGGATTAGGTTGGGATGCAGCCTGGACCAAGAATTAATTCTGTCAAAGCCACAATGATTACATGGTTGACATGCAGAATGGATATTTCAGTTTTATTACTACCACTTGTGGTTAGTCTGAAATGTGTCCTAGACCAGAAAAAAAGTAAGAGGACCCACTCTAGGGATGAGCAACCCAGACATTTTGTAGGCTGGTACCAGAAATAAAATGTTTCCGTATAATTTATAGTTAGTATAAAGTGTATCAACAAAAAGTAGAGTGATACTTTACTATAATGTATGGTTGGCATCATGCGGTGTTCTTTGAAGTAACTTCAAGCAAGTGTGCTCCAATCATAAATGCGATGATGAGTCACTGTATGAACAAGCATATACTTTTTTTTTAACAAAATAACTTATCACGCAAGAAGAGCTCTACTTCAACTTGTGTTTAAAAGGGCAGAGACTTTATTATTACCTTTATAAATAAAAGAGTCATTTCACAATTGTTGCTATTACAGGAATGTACAAGGAACTTTATGAGACAGAATTTTATTCATTATTTTCCTTTACTTCACATTCTTAATAATGAATTAACATGTGGTTAAAGGTAGGGACCGTGCACAAACTACATGGCCCGGTCCAGAGGGGGGGGGGGGGGTGCTGAAAGGCTACGTTGGGCTATGGAGGGGGGGAGGGATTCCAAGCCAGGCCACGCGTAGCTTTCCTTTCATAAAATTTGTCACAGTTAAAATGAGTACTGAATTCACAACAGCATGTGAATATTTATTGGTTTAATTCTAGATGGCGATACAGCTATAGCACCTTTCTGCCACACGCAGCTATCAAAGAATTATCCGAATCACTTTTATGACATTTTTCTCCTGGTCCAGGCTGTATTTCAACCTAACCTCAACTGCTAGGAATAATAAAAAAAAAGCTAGATCCATGTACTGGCAGTAGGCCTAAAGTAGTTGTAGCAGTATCATGATCTAGAATTAAACCTATTTATTTCCCTCAGCTAATTATCTCCTTATGTAATTTATAATAGTCTGACAAGAGAAAACAGTGCAAAATGTCTTCTGGAATTAAAAGGGGGAAATGGCTATTTAAAAAATTAATAAAACTCACAGCTTCTTACATAACAGTTAATTTCATCATCCATTGTCAGTATAATCAGCAACGTGACGAAAGAAATCTTAATAGTAAATTCACTGAATCGCGATGTAAAACACGCCCCTTTAAACACTTTTCAACACTCATTAAAAAATAATGCTAGTCTATTATGTGCAAAATAGCAAGGTTTGCTGATTTTCTACACTAAACCAAGAAAAATTTAAGAACAAAGTCATCCCATTGAGAGCTATGACTAAATATTTATAGACATACTCTAAAGTTTGCGATGTCCACCGCTCACTTCAACAACGATAATTACAATTCAACTTACTTATGAAATGATATTCCAGGTTCATTCCTGTCTGTCCTATTTGTGCAACACAAGATGGCATTTTGAAACACTTATACACATTACAAAATGAAATAATCACTGCATCTACTACAATGTGAACACCTCAATTGTTGGGAAGCGCCATATGGTCGCTGCCGGTGCTGCCGCCATGCGGCCTGCTTCGCCGATTTAACGTCACTTCTCCTCCATATATTCCTTCCTCCATGATAGTAGGTAAATTGGTGCATCTATATTGACTCCTTTGTTGATTTGGTTCATCGATCTTACGTACACCCATGGAGGAAGGAATTATATGGAGGAGAAGTGACGTTAAATCGGTGAAGCAAGCACTAAACTCTCCCGCATGGTGGCAGCACCGGCAGCGACCATATGGCGCTTCCCAACAATTAAGGTGTTCACATTGTGGTAGATGCAGTGATTATTTCATTTAGTATTGTGTACAGGTGTTTAAAAATGCCAGCTTGTGTTGCGTACGGTTGCACAAATAGGCCAGACAGGAAAGAACCTGGAATATCATTTCATAAGTAAGTTGAATTGTAATTATCGTTGTTGAAGTGAGCGGTAGACACAGCAAACTTTGCAGCACGTCTATAAATATTTAGTCATAGCTCTCAATGGGATGACTTTGTTCCCAATTTTTTCTTGGTGTAGTGTAGAAAATCAGCAAACTTGCTATTTTGCACATAATAGACTAGCATTATTTTTTAACGAGTGTTTAAAATGAGATTTAAAGGGGCGTGTTTTACTTCGCGATTCAGTGAATTTACTATTACGATTTCTTTCGTCACGTTGCTGATTATACTGACAATGGATGATGAAATTAACTGTTATGTGAGAAGCTGTGAGTTTTATTAATTTTTTAAATAGCTATTTCAGGCCACTGACTTAGGTTATTTTTAAAGCTTCATATAAGACTTGTTTCTGTTTGTAAATACGTCTATACCTATTTTTACCGATTTTGAAATCTTTCTCATCTATTTATGTCGAAACAGGTTCATGCAGAAATAAAAATGGGCTTCATAAATAAAGAAGTTATTGGCCTTTGAACAAAATCAATTTGGGGAATGTGTTTCTAATTTAGTCTCTTTTTTTTTTGTACAACATTCTCCCCCCCCCCCCCCCCGTATCTAAATCTAACTGAGAGATAATTTTTTTACAATTGTCCTAATAAGTAGGGCTGTGAAATTAGACAACACATCTTGATCAAGAGAATGTTCATCATGGTGACTGAATAAACATTTTATTTCTGGTACCAGCCTACAAAATGTCTGGGTTGCTCATCCCTAGAGTGGGTCCTCTTACTTTTTTTCTGGTCTAGGGCACATTTCAGACTAACCACAAGTGGTAGTAATAAAACTGAAATATCCATTCTGCATGTCAACCATGTAATCATTGTGGCTTTGACAGAATTAATTTTTGGTCCAGCCTGCATCCAAACCTAAACCCCTCAATTTGGATGTTGTATATCCCCCAAACTAAGCAAGATATCGAAAACATTTATTCCTTATTATCGAGTTTTTTCGTCGTGTTACATAAGAATCCATCATTAAATTTGACTTTTGCGAAATTTTTCTTCTGCATTTCAACTCAAGACACCTCACTTTTGAGACAGTATATCTCAAGAACTAGGTGAAATATCGAAAAATTTTACTCTTTATTTTTTATTTGTCTCGTCTTTTTAAAAAAAAATTCATCATAAAATTTGACTTTGAATAATTTTTTCTTCTGAATTTCAACCAAAACCATTTCATATTTGAGACAGAATATCTCGAAAACTAAGCAGGATATCAAAAAATTTTATTCTTCATTTTTTATTTGTCTCATCGAGTTACATAATAATCCATCACCAGATTGCGGCGTCACGTTTATCCTAGAGTCCCCTTGAGGTGTTTGTACATATTCCCCGTGTTTGTTGGGAAGCGGTCAAGCCCCCACCACTCCGGCCATGCCCCCCACTCCTCCGCCGGCCTGCTTCACTCCCGTGCGTGGTAAAGGTCTCTTGCGTCGTCTCCATATTATTCCTTCCTTCCTCCATGCGTACACCATGGATCCTTCCTCCATGACTCCATGACGTACGCAGTCTTGAAAAAGCATTCTCTTTTACCCATAGACTATATCACAACAAAGCTGTAAACACTGACAGATTGTCTCTGATAGTTTGACGTTTGAACCTTCTGGTTTGAACTTTGTGTTTATGTTCCCGAATTCCTGATGTACACAATACATCAGTCTCTAATGTAGTTGGATAAATGTTAGAAGTCTGATGTAACTTATTTCGACTCAGGTTACTCTAAAATGGAAAACACTGAAGTAGAACCTCTATTTAAGGATTATATTTTTTATGTTTTACCTAGTGGGTTAGGATTCGTAAGACAATCAGTACTAAAAGAAAACATCACGAAACGCGGCGGTAAAGTATTGGAGAAAGAAGACAGTAATAGTTTTAAACCTAGTCACATTGTAATAGAGGATTCTATCTGGCATAATAGAAATAAGTGTCACACCCTTCTTCGAAAAATTGGGATTGACAATAAACAAGCTAATATTGTTAGTACGAAATGGCTCAGTATGTGTTTTAAGGAAAACAAATTACAACCATTAGAAGATTTCAGGGAAGAGGGGTCTGATAATACGCAAAGTAATCGAGAGATTAATAATTCAGATCTGAATGCAAAGTGCAAAATAAGTTCTAATATACAGGTAAATGTTTAACCAAATGATTTTGGAAGTTAGTAGTCTTGATATATATGTGTAACAGGGATTATCACTGCATGAATTTGACACCTTCTTTCCATGGAATACGTTCCGTAGCCCTAGATTTATTCCTCATCCTTTCGTTATAAATGTTTGCCAAAAATGTAGCAGTTTACTCCATGTACGGCTTGATTACCAATCTCTAAATCCGATATTCTTCTGAATGGGTGCTTTCAGGTAGTAGTTTGCATCACAATGCATGACATCACTACCATGATGCTCATGAAAGGAGCCTAAATTACTAATAAAATTTAAATCCTCCTGCCTTATGCTGTAACTGATTTTTTGTCAAAATTCTGGTCCAGGCTCCAATATAATACATTATTTGGGTCTACTGGAGATCGCGATTCCGCTACAACAACATTTAGTAATATCGTTGGAATACTGATGTTGTCAGTCGCAAGACATATTAGTTTCAAGCACTAATTCCGTTGTAATACAGCCTGGACCAGCATGAAATCGTCAAATGTACTTCGGAAAGAATTTCTAGTTGAGTCTTGCGAAGGACCACTGCAGTGTTACGACGACAACTCCTGGTGGAATCGCAATCTCCATTAATCCCTCTGGGTCTACCGGAGATCGCGATTCCGCTACAGCAACATTCAGTAAACGCGTCATAATACTGCTGTAGTCAGTCACAAGACGTATTATTTTCAAGCTATAATTCCGTTGTAATACAGCCTGGATCATTATTTTCAACTAGAAATTAGGTTGTAATACAGCCTGGACCAGCAAGAAACTGTTAAATATAGGCCTAATTCCAAAGGTATTTATAGCAGAGTCTTGCGTTTGACCACAGCAGTTTTATGATGCCAGTCCCTGGTGGAATCGCAATCTTCAGTAATTCCAAAATTCTTCCGAAGTACATTTAATGGTGTCATGCTGGTCCAGGGTATAATAAAACCTAATTTCTGCTTCGAAATAATGGTCCAAGCTGTATAAGTCTTGCAATTGAGTACATCAGTATTAGATGTCATTAGTGAATTTTGTTGTAGCGGAATTGTGATCTCCAGTAGACCCAAAAAAATCCTAATTTTCACTTGAATTTAATTTTATCACCTGTTAGACATTGAAGATGTGTTTGGAGCTTATTGAAGATATGTATGCCTGAATGTCAGACCCCTTTTTGAAACTGAGTGTGGTGGGTGATTGGTAACACCATGGTCTCTTATTCGGGAGGACGCTAGTTCGGATTCCCATCGGGGCTTCCAGATCTGGATTTTCCATGGATTCTCAAATTACTTCAGACGAATGCAGGGATGCTTCCTTTAAAAGGTCATGGTTTGATTCCTTCCAGTTCCTTGTCCCCCAGTCCTGTCTCATCTCTGATGACATCGACACTGCATAAGTAAAAAAAAAAGCCTTTTTTGGAAAAATTACTTGTAATCCTTTGTACCGAGCATGGTGGTGTAACAGCTAGCGTTCTTGCCTCGCATTCAGGAGGTCGGCGGTTCGAATCCCCGTCCGGGCATCCAGATTTGGATTTTCCATGGTTTCCCAAATCACTCCAGGCAAATGCTGGGATGCTTCCTTCAAAAGGCTATGGCCGAATTCCTTCCCATTCCTTGCCTCCCATCCTTGCCTGTCTCTAAAGACCTCGCTGTTAGAGAGACGCTAAGCAGATAAAAAAAAAAAGTAATCCTTTGTAAAGATCATTTTTTGCATCTACATGCTTTTCAACCTAACCAAAATCTCTGATGATATTGCTACTAGAATATCAATGATTCAATCATACATACTTTAAGACAATATTGCATTTTAGTGACTTCTTGAGTCTTGGTATAAAGTTACCATTTTTATTCTTAGTTAAATTGTCATTTATAATTGGAAAAGTTTGTGATTACTTGCTTTTTTACATTACTTGGTATAAATTAAGTGAGATATTTATTAATCTAGCCAAGACATTTGATTGGACAGTTCTTTTTTTATGAGAAAATGATATATATTTTTACATAAACCTATGAATTCTCTTGTACCATAGAAGCTGTGTGTCAACTATAAATGCCATTAGTGTTGATTTAAACTGCCCATGTAAATCATTTTGACTGCTTTTGGTATCTTATTGCAAAGTAGTATTGATAAATATAAAGCTTTCTTTAATATTGGAGTATCAAGATTAATGGAGTAACTGTATGACAGAAGCTGATAGAAGGCAATGGGTGAAAAAGGGAGAGTTTGTGCAGGGTAAAAATATATCCCCTATTAAGACCAACAGAAGTTATAGCCTGTTGCCTGAGTTAGATGAGGATGTACCTCATGCAGCTGGTATTGGTGTTGAATCTTGATTAAAGGAGTTCTAGATATTGAACTTTTTCCTGAGGATTACAAAGTGTAGAAGACTAATTGGAGGAGGGGTATTTATATTATTTAGTGAAGTTTTCACAAATGATGAACATTTAATTGCTGGGTGTAGAGTTCTAGGGGCAGGGAGAAAACCAAAATCCACCCTTACTTTCCCATGCTTCAGCAGACAACTTAACCTCAGCCAACTCCTAGTCAACATTCTACTAGACAGCAAGGCTCTTTTCCATTGCTACACCATGCCTACACCACCTTCACCAATCCAGTAACCGGTGAAAGTTTCCCCATCTTGGGACGTGCTACCCGTGAAACCTTGTATGCAATATACCAGCTAATCTGCAACTATTGTCCAGCCTCCTTCACAGGTCCGATCATAAATCCACTGGCCACTAGAATGAATGGCCACCGACAAATGGGTTTCATCCAGAACCCCAACCACACAGTATCTGTTCATGCCACCATCCATGATACCAACAATTCTTGCTTTACCCTTCCATGCTGTCAGAGTCCTCCTAAACAGAAACAGCCTCTCTCAACTCAGAAGGTGGGAATTGCTTACCAGTATAAACTGGGTTCCAGCCAGTCACTGGGTCTCAACCTAAGATAGCACCCAGCAATCTTCCATTTTCCTCACCCTGACCTTCTCTTCCCAGTATCAAGCAATGCTCACAAAAGCTGTTGGTATATAATACCTTTCTAAAAACTCAAAATTTGTCCAATTTGCAGATGACACAAACATATGAATTAAAAATACTCCAGATTTATCTACAGAATATATTTTAAATTATGTCTTTGAACTTATTAATAAATGGTTTACAGCTAATGGCTTGTCTTATACTTTGATAAAACTCAGTATATGCAATACAGTACATCACACAGATTAACACTAGATATAGACATAAAATTTGCAGGCCAGTCCATTCAAGAGGTAGAGTGTGTGAAATTCCTAGGTTTGCATATTGATCATAATTTACATTGGAAGGTACATGTTTCTGACTTACTAAAGTTATTGAGTGCAGCCACATTTGAAATTCGTACAATTTCAGCTATAGGTGATCTCTGTATGAGGCAGCTAGTTTATTTTGCTTATTTTCACTTCTTTTTGTTATATGGAATAATATTTTGGGGCAATTCTACCCATAGAGAGAATGTTTTCAGAGCCCAAAAACAAGTAATAAGAATTATGTATGGGGTTGGCAGTAGAACTTCATGTAGAGAGCTGTTCAAGAAGTTAGGGATTTTAACATTGGCGGCTGAGTATATATACACATTAATGTCCTTTGTAGTCACAAATTATACTTTGTTTGAAACAAATAGTAAAATACACAATTATGGCACTAGAAGTAAACATGATCTTCACAAGGATTACAAGTCACTGTCATTTGTTCAAAACAGGGTCCCATATTCAGGGATACATATCTTCAATAAGCCCCCAACACATATTAAACGTCTAGCCGATGATAAGAATAAATTCAGGAAAAAATTGAAAGAATTTTTAATTGACAACTCCTACTCTGTTGAAGAATTTATTTTTAAGGTATCTAAGAAATAACTGTCAGTAGTTTGTGTAAATGTAGTTTACATAATTAATTTATCATGTATGCTATGACTGTATGTCTCCTGGTGTATGTATTATTTTGTTATACAATTGTTTACTGTACCATGTATGCTTTGACTGTACATCTTGTAAAGAAACACACAGTCTCTTAGTTTTTAAAGACTTAATAATTAATGTTTCTTTTTTCCTTTTTATATTATTTCAATGGGAAGTGTTTATTGATAGTGGTATTTTCGAATCACTATTTTGTTTCTGATTTATGTAAAGCTGATTATAGATGTATGTTGTTAAAAAATGCTTTATATCGTATTATTATTATTTCTTACGTATTGTGTCAAAGAAATCCACACGTCGTTATTAGCAGATGAACAATGTATATGAAAATCTCTGGATGATAAACAGAATGTAAGAAGAATATCTTTGGCAGAGAGAAAAAAAGAGAGGTACATTTAGATAAACTGCGAATTGTATCTGTGCGCGAAGAAGCAGTAAAATTAAAGGAAAGTAAAAACCAACTGGAGTTTTTATTTGTTTATTTTTTATGAAGAATAATAAAGAATTGTTAATATATTGAATATTAACGAAAGAAAAGGTTAATAAAGTAAAAATATTATACATTGCGTCCCGGACAGAGACGAAGAGATATATAAAACCAGTAAAAATATTATAATCTTCTGGTGTATGTATTATTTTGGTATGGAATTGTTTAGTGGTGCATGTATGCTATGCAATTGTTTATCTGTAAATTGAAAACTTTCCACATCCCACAGAGCCAGTCTCTTATATTGGGATCAATGGAAAATGAATGTATTGTATTGTAGAAATATCATAAACCTGTAAACTACACACTCGATGTGTGGATGTGTCTTTCCGTGTTTTGATGCCATTCCTGCCCTCAAGTTTGGTAAATGGTGGTTATTCTCCTATCCCAAGATTTAATTGATCCCACTTTATAATGCCTTTGTTTTGCGTGCAGCCATCTCACTACTACTGAGGAAGAGCCATGCTCGAAAATTTTATTCTTTGTGTGTTCGTGTTTTTTTTCGTGTACCAACGCCGCTGGAATCCCCTTCTTTGGTAAGCGGTGGTTTTTTATCCTATCCAATGTTCAATATATATATATATTTTAAAAAAGGACCATCATGACGAACACACTTTACAAAATTTCGGTGTAGCCTTTAATCAAGTTTAGATCAGGACAAGTGCCAAGAGGACTGGATGTTTACACATTGAGAATCACCCTAATATTCCATTAGCTAACAGCATTTTCATTGTGACTATGTGTACTTATGCATAAAATAGAAATTAGAATAGGGGACTAGACCACTGCTCACCTTAGGAGACAGCAGGACACAAACGTACCTGAAACATTATTATTATCAGGCATAATCCTTCCTCAGGAGTAGAACTTGATAGACACAAGAAGGATGTTGAGGGCCATTTGTTGTTATTTGTGGCTTTTGAACAGAAGGAATGAGTGTGAACATGTTCAAAAATGGAGAAGTAAGAAGGGGAATTGTGGGTAAAAATAATAAATATAATCATTTAACAGGAAGAAATTTTCTTAATGCTTTTTCCCTATGGCTTTGTCTCATCAACATTATTAGAGGCAGGAAATGACAGATGTGAAGGAACAGCAAGGAATTTGGCCTTGTCTTTTATGAAGGAACCATCCAATTTTTCACCTGGAGTGATTTCATGAAACGATGGAAACCCAAAATCAGGATACCCAGGTGGATATTCAAACCTGGATCCCCCTGATTGCTCACCTGCCACACTCTGTATGAGTGACAAAAGGGAACTGATACAAATGTTAAATATATTAAAAGAATAGAAAATTAACCACATTTTTTTAAAATCAATGCACCTGTGGTGAGTAGTAGTTTACCTTAGATAAGGATAACAGGGGAGGGGTGGAGAAATTAATGATTGGAATTGGGAAAGGAGGAAAATTTAAAGAGATTGCTAGGTATTACCTTAAGTTGAGGCTATGTGGTTGCCTGCTACACTGTTTGTGCTGGTAGGCCATTTCTACCTTCTAATTCAAAGGGATAGCTGCCATTTGGGAGGACTGTAATAGCACAGAGTGAGAAAAAAATTGAAATTATTGGTATCAAGTGAAGTGGTATGAGCAGCTTTTTTTGCTTGTGTCTTCATGGTGAGTTCATTAGAGGCAGGAAAGGATGGGGGCAAGGATCAGGAAGGAATTTGCCATGATCTTTTGAAGAAACTATCCCAGCATTCAATTGAAGTGATTTGAGGAAACCATGGAAAAAACAAATCTGTATGGATGGACAGGGATTTGAACCTGTGTCCTTCCAAATGCGAGGGCAGAGTGTCACCACTCACCCAGCAGCTCCTAGTGGTCTGGATTTTGGGTGAATACTGTTTGTGGCCATTCATTCTTACAGAGAGTTTTTACTATTGAGGAAGCTTGAAAGGATACACAAAAATATATTTGTTTTGCCCAAGAATTCTCAGCTGTGTGAGATCACAGCCAGGGATGGAAATAACATTAGGAGAAAAGTCAATAAGAAGCTAATGTGGCCATAGCACTTACTGGGTAGCAAACAGAGTAAAGCAAATTTACATAAAGAGGTCTTATATATGTGAGAGTTTTGTTTTGACATTTAGTAGTAGTTAACTGTTGGCGAGAGCAGTTAGTAAATTAACCATGGTGAGTTTCCTTTTCTCTAGGGCTAATTCATTTTAAGATAAAAACAGCTTGGCAGCAGAGGAACTAGGAAGATTTAAATTAAAAGGTGTAATTTGGATCTTTGAAGTTTATCAAGCTATACATAATCACCCAAAAAAACCAGTGGTGTGACAATAACCACACTTGTAATCTAACAGTAGTCACCCACATAAGCACAGTAACCACAATGTAATCTAACACGCTGTTGCGTGACAGGACAAGAAAAGTC
Organism: Vandiemenella viatica; assembly: GCA_031002005.1. NCBI lineage: Eukaryota > Metazoa > Arthropoda > Insecta > Orthoptera > Morabidae > Vandiemenella > Vandiemenella viatica. The sequence continues at coordinate 172,669,511 of CM061919.1, forward strand.
TTTGCAACCAACAAACATGTGTAAGAAATCTAACAAGCTTGACAATACCTGCAAAATAACTGGTATGTGACATGGGAGGTTTCACAGGTTACAGGTCCGAGATGGGAAAACTTTCTGGGTTTGTGAATGTGGTCCATTTTACAGTGTAGTCTGTTGTATTGGAAGGTTTCATGGGACCATCTTGTTGGATGAGGATGTTCTGGGAGTGGCAGGAAGGATCTTGGGAAGGTGGCATTTCATTTCAGGTTGGAATAAGGAAGTTGTAGCCTGGGAGTATTTTGCTACCAGTAATGGAATATGGTGTCACCACTAAGCAATTGTCCTTCAGGAAAAATGGCACCAGGCAAACAGTTTATCCTAGCAATATAGACCATCCAGTGACAGCACATGCCAGTTAATAGAATTCCAACAATATCGACATATGTTTTTCAGTAAGACTGTCAGAGTTTTTCGTGATACATCTGAACTAGTGTACCAATATATTCGTAATATTAGGCATCTGCTTGGTCTCAACCTCCAACTTTTTCCATAAACCTTGTAGTAAATTTGATGTACTCAGGCCTACCGCTAGCTCTTTGAATGCCCTTGTGCAATACAGATTATGCCGCCCTCTGTCTAACTAAAATTTCGTCACGGCGACAATGGAGTGGCAACTATCGCGGGGCGGTGACTGTCGATCACTTGATTTGCCGCCCCCTGAACGTGCCACCCGTGTGCAGTGCATGCCTTGCACGCCCGCTTGCGGTGGGCCTGGATGTACTTAGTTTCCTTAATTCAAGACTAAGTCAATAAAATTAAATTCTGATCGAAGGTAATAATTTTGCATTACTAGTTTTTTCAATTATGACTGACATATGCTGGAAATATTGATTAGAAAATATGCCTGTTGTGTAATTTAAATACATTATCTTTAAAAGGAAAATAAATAATTTTATTGCTGAGGAACTGTTCTTTTTTTGTATTTTGCCGATATTTTGTTGTGTTTATATCTGGTTTATTATCTTCTGCTTCATGCCTTTATATCTGTCCATTGTGCCTTAAGATAACAAAGTAAAACTTACAAAATAAATTTTTTAGAAAGGAAGGACCTTCAAAACTTTCTACTTTTTCTCTCTAGAAATTTGCTGCATTGAACATACCAGAACCACTGCTGTCTAGCTGCAATCAAAAAATTATCTCTGAACTGGAGAAATTAGCAGAGACATACCGCAATGCTGGAGACCAGTGGAGGGCACATGGATATGATAAAGCTATAGCTTCTATTAAATCTTACAACAAAACTATCGAAAACTATGAGGTAATACAGGAGTGTTTCTTAGGCTAATTGGAGATATGACTTGATTTTGATACATTTTCTATATGATGCAGGAAGCTGCTTCATTGCCTGGAATTGGAAAGAAGATGGCAGGTAAAATTATGGAAATAATTGATAATGGAAGTCTTCAGAAAGTTGAAGAAGTATGTGAAAATGAGAAATCAAAAGCAATCAATTTATTCACTAAAATCTGGGGTGTAGGTCCATCGACTGCATGCAGTTGGTACGTGCAGGTACTGTAATGTGTTAGCCTACTGTAAATATTTTCTTACATTGCAAGCAAGTCTTCCTTTTTTCCATTACGTTTGACACTATAAGAATATCTTTCAGGCTTAAGTGTTGTTACAAATATAAAAAAATTAATATTTGGTTTCCAGAAATAATTTTAAATGTACCATTCGAATGACCTTAAGAAAATAAGTATGTGTGTAGAAATGTGTGATAAAATATTGAACGAAAATGGTATATGGTTTTGAGGTGTTATAAATATAACAATGTCACTTTAAAAAGTAGGGTACGTAAATCATTAGGTAGAACCACAGTACTGATCTAATTGTATTGAAAAAATAGTAAAATTCATAACATTTATACAACATATTTAGAGAACTTAAAATCAACATTACCCTGGTTTGACCCAAGTATTTTTACATAATTTAATATTTCTTCATTTGTAACTTCTTGTTCACTTGCTTGCAGGGTTTTCGCACTATAGAAGATATTGCATCTAAAGCAGTCCTCAACAAGCAGCAAAAGATTGGCCTAAAATATTTCGAAGACTTTCAAATGAGAATAAGTCGCAAAGATGTGGAACACATTGGAAATGTGGTAAAGTCGTTTGGCAATTATAATTGTTCTGTTTTGAAAATGCATATGTATTAACTATGAAAATTGTTTTGAGTAACTATTTTATTATGCACACAAGTCAGAAATGCAAGTATAACTTGCACAGATGGGGTGTAAAAAGAATGAATTTTGTCTTCATTACCAAGAACAAACAATGGCCCACCTACTCATATATCCTAGGATTCAACCAGGGCAGAACTGGATTACAGCAATATAATGTGTTTGGCTCTCTCCCCCACACACATCTTTTTTGTGCTTGTTTTGTATTTGCATTTATTTGTTTCTATTTTTGTCTCCGTGTTTTGGACACACATAAATAATTGATGCAAATAAGCTAACTTTATTTAAACAATGGCAACTTTGCTGTTTTATTATATATAGCATTTTAGGTGTTTTTTTTTTCCACAGCATTGACCCTTGTATTCAATTGTATGAATCTTATGATATGTAAAATTACATCTACAAATAATAATTTCTACCATGTAGGTCATAACACATATTTGTTTGATATAAGACATATAGTTTGCTTTCCTCTTATTACTCTCTTAATCTTAAAATCTGCCTCTTTTAAGGTAGCCAAAATTTATTTTCCGTAGGCTCATAACATGTAGGTCATAACATATTTGTTTGATATAAGACATATAGTTTGCTTTCCTCTTATTACTCTCTTAATCTTAAAATCTGCCTCTTTTAAGGAAGCCAAAATTTATTTTCATTAGGCTCATAATGTTCCTAAATTAATGCTGTTTCAGGTTTGTGCTGCAGCTTTGTCATTGAAACCAGACCTTCAGACTGTGCTCTGTGGTTCATATCGCCGAGGAAAGGAGACTTGTGGAGATGTTGATGTTCTTCTGCTCACAGATGTTGCAAGCAGCAGGTTTTTAACATCCTTGTTGGAAAAGTTGAAAAAGACAGGTACAGAACCTCTTTTTACTAACTCTATACTGTTCAGACAATTTGATGGTTTATAATATAAGCATCAAAATGCAGTGGATGGAAGTTTTAAAGATGTAACTTTATATATTATGATGAATAGGAGAAAATATTGTATTAAAATTACATCCTGTTAATTTTCTTGAAATTGGTTTAGTTTCATTTATTAATGAAGTTTATAGGAACTAGGCACTAAGAAGTAATTTAAATAAGTGAACAGAGAGGGCAAACATCACTTACCAGACATTAGCTGCATGGTGTACATCCACAAAAACATGGACTGATGTAATTTTCAAATCTAAGAAAGTAATGCAACTTGATGGAGGTCAGAAATAAGAAGATTCCCAGTACCCATCTTCTCATCATTTGTATTCACAACTTATAATTCCATAGTGTGTGTGTGTGTTTTTCTGTCCTTATCTAAAGTGATAAACTACACCAAGTTGAAAGGAGGATGACACAAATAAAAAAAAAGTTTTGTGCTGTGTACTTACTCATGAAATATGTGATATTTGCAAGAACCCTGATTTAAGTACTATTTTTTTCAAGTTAAGTTTTCCACAGTTTTCTAAATTAAATACTCGTGAATATTTTTACATTATTATTTTACTTTAGTTTTGTTCTTGATTGATTTTTTAATGCGACTTTATGGGATGCATGAGTAAGGTTATTCACCAAAATGCTGCAAAGTTTGTTCGTGTTTTTGGATTTGTACTGACCCTCCTGCCTTCATCTATGGTGACGGGTTGTTTTCCCTATCCTTCCTTATTTTCATTGCCTACTGGAAATTCCATTGCCCCTATTATCTAATTAAATGGTGATAATGTCACAGGACAGCTAGTTGCGCACGGTAATATTATGAAATGATAAAGTGTTTATTGATTTTTTGAAAGTTCAGTCTGAATTTATTCATAAACCACATAAAAAGCACCATACCACCACCAATACTTAAGTTAATCAATTTGACTGGGGAAAGAGAATCAACAGAAACTCTTTTTCTAAGATTGTGAGTTCTCGCTACACATCAGCATAATCGACACTACACCAAACAGTCACTCCAGCCAAAAACAAACTAATTCAATACATCCTCAAAAATTAGTATAAAAACTCAGTCCAAAATACCTGAATACTATGCCAAAGCGTTCTACATCTCCTGCATTATATCTCTGAATGACTTTTACTAGCCTTAAGACATTTGTTCACAATTTTGAGCCTGAAAGTAGTGCAGGCTTGCGACTTCACCACACTGTGCTGCTATACTGACAGGTATTCCACTACTGAGCTATCATACTGAAAATGGAACTGATGACAACAATCAAGAAGTGAGGTGTTTTAGAGTGAGTGCACCGCAACACCCGACAATACTTCTTGAAGACTGGAGATTTTCTAAACAATTAATTTTATTGAGAATAATTATTTAAACCACATATACTATAGGGATTCCTCTCCATCACTTCTTAAAATATATAAAATACATGAATCATTAAAAATTTATTTTCAAACTTGCAGGATTGAAATGTTTTAATCTGTCCTACCATGAAGATGCTTGATAACACTGAGTCATGAAATACAAAAATAAAATACTTTAAACACTAAAAATGCTTTCCTTGACTCCGAATAATTTCTAAACATGTTAAACTTAATTATTATACTCCTGAAAACCTGTTTTGACTGACTTTTCAATGAATAAAGCCCTACATCAACAAATTACTGTCTCATCACAATAAATATATACAAATAAAAGTCACAATTTGATACCTAATTAACTTTTACTAAATTCTTGGTTATTAGGCCAGCCAACACCCAATGCAGTTTAATGCTGAATGTAGTTATATATAGTCCAATTCAGACTTCAGCAAAATAAAACAAAAACCAGTAACTATCAAAACAATTCAATAATATGATAAAGAGCTAAGAGAGTAAAATACAAACCAATGAGGTAAAGTTCTTGAAAATTGTGAATGGAAAGAGGAGACAAGGTAGCATGCTTGGGGGGGGGGGGGGGGGGAAGAATAAGATAGTTTGAGACCTTTGACGAACACACAAAACACTAAATGAACACAGTTGTACAATATTTTGGTTGAACATCTTATTCATTGTAAGCACCTTAGAATTTTGGTTAATTCCAGTTTTCTTAGTTTCAAGTATAAGGGAGGGAGAAAGCTTTCCTTCAAACATACGGTTTCATTACAAGTGTAGGTTATGGGAGGAAAGTTTCATATAGAAGCTGATACCACAAGCAAATTCATTAAATAAACCAATTTATAAACAGCAAAGACACTCAATACATTACATAAGCATTAAATAAACTTTGTTTAATAGTAAATAATCTTTAAACTAACCTGGAATAGGGTAAACCATTTTTATCCAATTTGCAAACAATAGATGTTTGCTACGTGAGCATTTCACTATTTCTGAACACTTTTAAATGAAGTAAAGTAATTTTAAAATAATACTAATTCGTAAGAAAGTTAAATTCACTGAAATTCCATAGTTTCAGACAGTGTAAATAGCGTAAATAAATTTTAAACACTTTGATAAACACACTTTCACTTCCAACATTTTTTATCATATGTTTCCAGTAATTTCTCGATCTAAAAAGTATATTTTCTAAAAGAACCAAAAATCTAGTATAAAATATTTAAATTTCAGAAAATTTCATGCAGTAGAATAGATTTTATATACATTTTAAAAATTGTTTCGTCATTAAACACACGTGGTTTCGTTTGAGATTTATTTGCGAAAACCAAGCCACTTACGTAAATAAAACTACTGTCAAAACACATAACTAAATTCAAAGAAAATTCAGATAACTTCACCTTTTTGATATAAACAACACAAGAATAGTTATTTAGTATAAACAAAGTTGATTTCTGAAACATTTCAAACCTGATCTTCATAGATTCATAACTTTGCTATCTAACCACAGATATGGACAAAAATTACATCACTGGAATCAGGAATTAACGTAGAACACTTTGGCATTGATTTTATTGCAATAATTTGCAATCCAGCGGAATTACTAAAAATTGGCTTAAATTGAACATGGAGATAGGGAAATCCCTATTACTGTCGGAGAGTATTTATCACTATGCCGTTTAAACTAAATTCATTTCTAAGCAAACTAATCATTTGAGAATTCTAATTAAACTCTTTTTATGTACCTTGAGGATGAGACTATATACAGTTAAAGTTTGAACACTTTCTATATTTTACACTATTTTGGGAAAGTAGGTGAATAACTGATGTCACGCGGATTGGGGGGTTGTCTTTATGTCTTCACTGTTTTGTCTTTGCGTCTTTATGGCTTTCGTCTTTATCTCCGGGAACGCTATGTGAGGTAAATCTGCGTCAGTAGCCGTGGTGTGTGTTGGTTGGTAGCCAGAACTGGCTGAGCCAGGCTAGGAATGTGTGTCGGCCATGATGATTTTCTGTGCAACTACCATGAACTTGTAAATTTTCTAAAAGAGGTCCTCGGTCTGTATTCTATCCTCTCCATAACTTTGAAATTTTTGGGAACGTTTGTTTGATAGCCTACTCAACAGTAGAATGCAAATTTTTAAAACTGTGACTTTGAAAATAAACTTCAAATTTTTATGCAAGTGAAAATTTTGTGATTTCGAGTAGACTGAAACCTTTTGTAAGTTTGTGGTTTAAACAAATTTAGTGGCGACCTTTCAGCATTTCAGTTGAGAATTCCAGGCAGGCTACATGGTCATTTAAAATTATTAACGTAAAGTCAGAGAACATTTTTATAATCAAGTGAACTTTCCGATAAGGTACTAAGTCTATACTCCACACCTAGTACTAGACTTTCCGTTACATCATGTTGAGAGGTACAAGTAATTTGGCAAGGGAGCTGCATGTACAACACAGCATACTATATGTCTGGGTATGCCATTGAGACGAGGATGGGAGAAGTAAGGGTGGAAGAGGTTGAATGAAATGTAGAAAACTATCACTGGTGGAGGCAGAACACACAAATAGATAAAAATATATATACATTTCAGGTTTCATTACTGATGACCTAACAGTTGTGGAGGACAATGGTGGTCATAGGAAATACCTTGGTGTTTGTAGGTTGTCAAGTGGAAGGGTGAGTACGTCATGTAATATCTTTAAACTAACAGTGCACAGTATTTAATATGCAGTAGGTCTTCCATGTTTTATCCTTGAATTTTTAAATTTCAGCATCATCGTTTGGATATTTTTGTTGTCCCTAAGTCGGAAAGTGCACCTGCCTTGTTGCACTACACAGGCTCTGCCCTTTTTAATCGTTCACTAAGGCTTTTGGCTGCAGAAAAAGGAATGTGCCTCTCGGAACATTACCTGGCAGCTGGTGTAGTCAGAGAGGTAAAAAATTGTAACTTTTTCAGTTTATGAGTGACTTTGTGTATTTTTAAGAAGCAAAAGACTAAATATTTATTTTTAAATATCATGGTACATGATATAAATCAAATGTCAGATAGTCTGGTCCAAAATATAGTGTTTTTTTGTGTTTGTGTAAAGGTTTTTTGTCAATGCAGCCCCTTCCTCTTAATTTTGGTGAATGATGGGTTTATTTTATCTTTATATATATGTATATACATATTAAACATTTCGATTGGAGAAAAACCACCATTACCATAGAAGAGGATTCCTGCAGCGTTTGGACACGGAAGAAACACGCACACACATAGAGTAAAATTTTCGAGCCTATAGCCCTTCTCCAGTCGTATAGTGAGATGGCTGCATGCTGGAGGCTGGCAGCCAACTGAGTTAGCCAACAAGGCCGTTAGCTCATGGTGGGGGAGAAACAACATGGCGAGAAGTGAGGGTGGGGGTAGAAAGGCATAAAACAGAAAATAATAATAAATAGATAATCAACCTATCTATAGGAACCCGTCGTGGAAGTACGGTAGACATCAGCTGATGGTCCTTAATAGCCTTTATGTGTGTGTATATATATATAGTTGCTAGGAAGCAATAGGCACTGAATAGTGAGATAGAATTACAAATTATGGCACACTTACCTCAGCTCTTGGCAGGATATGTGGACACATAAAACACACAAAAATATTGCAATTTTAGGATCTTGGCCCTTCATCAGTAGTTGAACATGGCAAACAGTGGGGGCTGTAGGCCACTGTCCCAGGTGGCTGTTGAGCTAGGCAGATGGTGTGGGTAAATTTCAAACAGAGGACATGAAGTGGGACCAGTGAATTGAAGAGATTACCAGAGCATGGGATAATTAGTAAACATATGATAAGGAACAAATAGAAAAAGAAAATAATAAATATTAAAAGCTTTAATTAAAATAAATAAATATGAGCAGCAGTTAAGATAATATGAAGTTCAACATCACCTTTGGTTAGCAGTGATTCAAGTAATCAATGGATATTATCTTGCCTATTTCAAACTGGTATTAGGAGTGAGTGTAGTGAGTCGAAGAGAATACCATGAGCATTACAAAATCAGTAAATAGTCCTAGCCTATGTACACTGTCATCAGTGTCCCACTAGAAAGCGCCTTGTTCCTTCCCACGCAACAGACAGTGTTACAATAAGTATACCATGCCCCATGCTTTCATTAATTTCACCAAATTTCTCACCAGCGAACGATTTCCGATCATGGGACATGCCATCTGTGAAACCTCCAGTCAGATGACAAGTCCATTGGCACTGCTCAGATTAAACTATTCCTGTTCACGAGATCAATGTCAAATGCCCATAATGATACACTATGTTTAGTATGTAAATTTGGATAAGCATCAAATTCCATTATTTAAATGTCCCAGTCACCAGGCCAGCTGCCAATAAAGCCTAAATCTGTTCATGTTACAAACTATTTTATATTCAGAATGTATGCGAATTAGCAGTAACAAATAAAATGCCAACTATAGTACCTACAAACAAACTTTTATTTATTACCACTGCTCTTAATACACTATTAAATCTGTCCGCCAACTGTAAATATTAGTATACTTTGAAATTAACAAACAACAATCCAGTGATTTGCATGTCCTTACTAGTGAGATTCAAGTTTGGGCAGTAGTAATCTGTATCCACCAATAATGTCCAAATATGACTGCTATATGTTTTACCGGCACAAAAGCCCAATTTGTTGAATAATACTGTAAGACCCAGCACAAATTCACGTTTCACCATATCATATATTCTTTCTTTTTTTACTGCCTCTTTACTCATTAACTCATGAAATATTATAACTGGTGGAAGAAAGAAGAGGAAATTGGGGTGACAGTGGAAGAAGAGAGATGATGGTTGGACAGGAAGTGCTGGAGAGGTTTCTGTTCCCAGCAGACCCAGCCAGCAGTTGGAAGCTGCTCTATGATGAAGAAGAAGTAATCTTGGCAATGTCTTTGGTACTCTGTTGAATACTGTGACCCTAGTGGGCAATGTGCATAATAATTCTTGTTCAGTGGACATCATTTTAGACAAAGTCATATTGCACCCACCCTCTGCCATTTCATACTGCTGAAGAAGGGCTAAATGCCTGATAATTGCAATAATTCATGTGTCCTTGCTTTCCTGCCATTATCTGAGAGGTAAGGGACCGTGCACAAACTACGTGGCTCGGTCCAGGGGGGGGAGGGGTTTGCTGGAAGGCTACGCTGGGCTACGTGGGGGGAGGGGGGGGTTCCGAGCCAGGCCACGTAGCTTTCCTTTCATTACATTTTTCACAGTTAAAATGAGGAACAGAATCCACAATTGCATGTGAATACTTATTTCCCACAGTTAATTATCTATTTACAATAGTCTGACAAGAGAAAACAGCACAAAATGTCTTCTGGAATCAAAAGGGAAAAAAGCTACGTGCTACGTGGGGGGGGGGGGGAGGGGTAGAGGCAAAAGCTACGTAGGGCTACGTGGGGGGGAGGGGGGGTTCACAGGAGGGCAAAATGGAGCTACGTGGTTTATGCACGCTCCCTAAGTGGTGGATTATTTACTAATCGTAATTTATAATTCTGTTTCGATACCCAGTGCATATTGCTGTCTTGCAACTGTGTGTACATATAATATGGAAATCAAATATAAATGTATCTCGCCACTCTCTGTTATATGTCTCACTTCTATCACTGAAGTATAAACTGAAATATTGTAAAGTGTGTTTACGTGTTTGTCATTGCCCCCTGCCTTCATCTGTGGATGGGGTATGAATTTACTTTCCATATCCTTCATTAGTTTCGCTATCACTACTTTTGTGTAAATATATGAGTTGATTTTTTTTAAAAGTTTTTGTTTCTTTTTGAAGTTCATATTTTACTTTGTTGGATGAAATATAATCAGTTGTTTTTCTTTTTTCTGTAGTATGTATTTACATTGTCTGTGTTTGTTTTTAGTACAATGTGCAAATTCAAATTATCATATAACATTGTATTCAACTCAAATTTTGAATTATTGTATTAATTTATTTAAATTTTGTATTGTAAGTACAAGTAAGGCTGCATATTGTTTTTATTCTGTAGATTATGTATTTGTTTGTTGAATTGTGCTTCACTAGTACTGACCTCAAATGCACTTGATTGTAACACAGCATTCATTATACTGTTAAAGTACTATAGTTTGGGTACTATCTTCAGTTTTTTTTTGTACCTTTTTTATTTTTGTATTATTTGTTGTGATTTGTGTATATTCTTTTAAATGTCTGTTAGGGTTCTTTCTGCCAATGTGTTCTGGAGCTTATAGTCTTCATGGATTGTTAGTACTGATGGTTGCTAATGATAATAGTGAATATTTGACATGTCTGCATTAGTATTTGTCAGTCTGTATTTTAAAATGTGGAGTGCGCCATAACTCTTCAAACATGATGAGAACAATTTATCCTAATAGTCTATCTAGTCTTTCCATATTTCTACAAGTCATATCCATCATCTGCAGTAACACGTTTTGTTTTGATAATCAACACATCTTAAACGGTTGTAACCTTGTCAGTAAACTTGAAGTAAATAACTTTTTCTTCTTCTTATGTGCTGATCGAAATCATTGCACTAATAAACATGTATCTGTTAGTGGATGTTGGATAATCTTGGTTTATGAATTTCAGGGATCAAAGATGCTAAATGAAGGATACATTCTGGATACCCCAACTGAGGAATCAATATTTGAACATCTGGGATTAAAATACAGACCTCCTGAAGAAAGAGACCAGTAGAAATGATTTGTACGATACCAGATGACTTGTTATAATTAATTTTGCTCCCCCCCCCCTCCCAAAAAAGATGGCTGGTGTAATGGTTTTTAAGTCATGTCCAAGGAAGTTAAGATTTTATTAAAAACTTTGTTCAGCAGGTTTGTATACATTTAAGATGGAATTTGTGATTTTACTGTATTTTATATTTGTAAAAATATGTAACTGTAATTCGGAATAAATGTTTTTAACATTGTAAAAGGATTTAAGGGCTTGTATGAAATATGTCTAAGCTAGAATGTGTCCACAACTTTGTCTGAATTGATGGATATGTTGGTGAAGCAGTTAAACTAAGTTTAAGTAAAACAGTAAGTACAATCTGTTTGCACTGAGCGTGGTGGTCTGGCCTCGCATTCAGGAGGACGCCAGTTCAAATCCCCATCCCAACATCCAGATTTGGGTTTTCCATGGTTTCCCCAAATCACTCCAGGCGAATGCCGGGATGCTGCTTTCAAAAAGGCCATGGCTGAATTCCTTCCCGTTCCTTGTCCCCATTCCCATCCTGCCTCTAATGACCTCAACATCAATGAGGTGTAAGGTCAAATGTAAAAAAAAAAAAAAATACAATATATTTGCTTTGGTAACAGTGTATTTATATTTTTTGTACTTCAGAAATTTAGGCTAAAAAAACTGTAATGTGATATAAATAAATTGTATTTAAAACTATTGTGGAATGAGTAATATTGAGCATAATCTTTGTTTTGTGACTAAAAATTAATGACACCAGTAGAGGCTGGAAGTAACAACTAATTTGTGTTGTTAGATTCAATGCAATACACTTTTCCATCCTTGCCATTGATGACATGGTTATCTGTAAGATATTTATTTTAATTTCTTAATTATTATTTTTATATTTAGTTTCCTCATAGTAGCACTCACTACCATCCCTACAAAAATTGCAGTCTCCAACTACAGACGTACTCTCAACAATTTACATTATATTAAACCATCTCTGTGAATTGGTTAATTCATGATCAGATTAACTGGGAAGCTTTGCTATACTATTTGGCTTAAAGATTGAGTATTTAAGACTTAAATAATGAACTGATGGATGGTTTCAGGATAGTGTCAAATTATTCTTTGTTACTATTTGGTCAGATATTATTTTTTTATGTTGTCCACTGTCAAGGTAATGTGATATCATCCACCTCCAATTTTTGGCCAGACCCTAAGTTTTCAAACTGTGAAAACCCCATCAAAATCTCGGCTCAGTAGTTTTTAAGTTATGCCAGATTACAGGTAACAGAATTTGAAGTTCTCAGTTGATTTTAATTTCTTTCTCTTGTTGCTCCTTGATATAGCACCTTAAGACATATCTTAGATTTTAAGTCAGACTCTAAGCTCAGAAACAAACCTCAAAATCTGTAGAACAGTTTTTGTGTGATGCCAGAATAAACATACACAGTACTGTTACTACTTTATAACAGTATATAAAATAAAATTTATATCATCAGCATCATGTTACGACTGTGTTGTTATTGCTTGATTAAATACAAGGTTTGTTCAAAAAGTAAGGTAACTTTTTATTTTTATCAAAAAATGTGTATTTATTCATGAATATTTATGTTGTCCCCTTCAAAGTAATCCCCCTCAGATACAATACACTTGTTCCAATGTTTTTTTCCAATTCTGAAAGCACTTCTGATAAGCACTTATTGGTATAGCCTTGAGCTATTTCAGCTCATCAATCATTAAAAATCTTCATCCTTTCATTGGTCTCTTCAGTTCTGAGAACAGAAAAAAGTCACAGGGGGCCAAATATGGGGAATATGGTGGCTGAGGCATAATTGTAGTGTTGTTTTTGGCCAGTAAATCACTTGCAAGCAACGATGAGTAAGCAGGTGCATTGTCGTAATGCAGAAGCCATTAATTCTTTTCCCACAAATCTGGACTTGTTTTTCATATAGATTCTCGCAAATGGCACATAACTTCAAGGTAATACTCCTTTTGACCGTACGACCTTGTGGTAAAAACTCCTGATGCACTACACTGCAGTAATCACGGAAAAAAGTGAGCAAAACCTTGACACAAACTTGGTGTGTTTTTTCGGTCTTGGCTCTTCCATTGGGATGGTTGGGCCTTGGTTTTGATGTCATAATCATATACCCATGATTCATCACCAGTTATGACCATTTTGAGCAAATCAGAATTATCTTTGACATCATTCAATAGCTCCTGAGCGATGCTCATGCGATGGTTCTTCTGGTCAAAGCAACAATCTTTGCTGAGAAGCATATCATGCCCAAAATATCAAAAAAAAATAAAAAATTGCATGGCACGAGCCAACTGAGATCACCTGAGACTTCATCAGCAACTACTCTAAAGGTGATTTTAGGATTCTCCAACACCATTTTCTTCACTTCTCTTCTTCAATGTTTTTATCAGTTGTTGGCATGCTGGGGCGTCCAGAGCGAGGTTCGTCATTGATATCTTGAAAGATCTTGTACCATTTATAAATATTTTATATGGAAATGACAGATCAAATACACCCAATACTCACCAAAGTTGAAGGGAGGAGGGCAGCAGCAACACAAAACAACACACAAACACAAAAAATACAATATTTTGGGTTAAAACCATTTGTGTCAAGAGCATCTGCTTTGATTACGAATCCTTTATTCTCTACTCCAACAACCTGACCCGGGCACTCGTAAACCACAATTATCCTCCAGAACTAGTTCAAAAATAGCTATCAAGAGTCAGGAACTGTCCACCACTCCCACCCAAAAAACCCAAAACCAACCAGAATCCTGTTTTTCTCACCCAGTTTTTCCCTGGCCTGAAATCGCTGAACCAAATTCTTCGTTTGGGCTATGAATTTCTCAGATCCTTTCCTGAAATGCACCACATTCTTCCCACTGCACCCCGTGTCACCTTCAGCAGACTGCTTAATCTAAAAAAACATACTTGTACATAAATATCAACCCTCTGGTGCTCCTAAACCACCGTTTGGATCCTTCCCTCCTAAGAGACCCCGTTGCAAAACTTGCAGTATGCATCCATCTACCACAAACTATTGCAAACCCTACTACTGGTGAAACCTACCCCATAATAGGTCATGCCACTTGTACAACCACCAGCTCACCTGCCTCCACTGCCAAAGTTCCTTCATTGTGGCCTTACCTCAAACTCATTATACATCAAAATGAATGGTCACAGACAGACAGTTTACTCCCAAAACCTGGACCTTGCTATTGCTCACCATTCCAGTACTCACAACACCTGTGGCCTTAATAACTGCTTCACAGTCAGAGCCATTAGTTTACTTCCAGACACTATCTCCCAACCTGAAATCTGCAGGTATGAAATGGCATATCAACACATTCTGCAGACTAGACATCCTCCAGGCCTTAATTTCCGTTAATATCTTCCATCCTCACCCTGTGCATCCATCACTGGCCAGATTCATATATATTTATAGACCTTATTTAAAAAGTTTTCTATTTTTTATTTATTATTTTTTATTACTATTATTTTTTCAATGGTTATTATTATTATTTCCCATTTTAATATACTTGCAGTTATATTATTGTTGCTCCCCCCACCACTTCCGGCGGTCAATTTCATTCTATGAGTTGCTGCGTCAAATGCAAGGCTTGCGCAAGCTCAGCCACTTACTTCTGTTAACTTGACAAAGTGTTTTAACCCAAAATATTGTATTTTTTGTGTTTGTGTTGCTGCTGCCCTCCTCCTTCAACTTTGGTGAGTGTTGGATGTATTTTATCTGTCCTTTCCATATAAATATTGCCTTGCCACAGTTCTTTCCTTCATTGTTACCTATATTATAAACATTTTTTTACTCAAAAAAGATTCACCATATGCCACTGTCAACATTTCAAGTGTATTGGAGCATCTAATTACATTTTTACACAAAATTTGATGCAAACTCTTTGATTCATTTCTTTGACAGCTAAAAATCGTAGAGCACACTAAACACTTCTAACAATTATGCCTCTCACAAACAATGCAAAGAATGGTACCTATATAGTTGAAACTGTGAAGATATGTGTGGGACGAGTGTACCAAAATCAGAAAAATAAAAAACGAAAACCAACTGTACGTATCCAGCGAAATTCAAAAAAGTCACCTTACTTTTTGAACAAACCTCGTAGCTTTGAGCAAGTGGCCTAGTGTTTTCAGACAATATTGCTATGCTGTGTGTTATATTCAGACCTTTATTTGGCACACAATCCTAAGTTACTCTCTTTCTTGCTTTATAGTGACCAAAGTAATGTAGCAGGAAGCAGTGCTACAAGGCATGAATTTGATCAAGGAAATGAGAAAGGATAGGAGGGGGGGGGGGGTGACATACACTTGCCACAGATAAAGGTAGCAGAGCCACTATGAACACAAAAACATTATTCCGGTAAAAATCTTGGTCCTGATAGAAGTTAGAGAGGTAGCCAGGGCAAGAGATGTGTACACATTGAGACCTACAATATGCTGCTTCTTGCCTTTATCTGTGGTGATTGATGGCTTTACTTTCCTTATTATCATTGCTGAACAGCATTTTAATTGTCACTATTATTAAATTACTTATTAGTAATTGCTATTTGTGGCCACACACCCCGCAAAATAATCAGTTTAGGTAGTCAATATCTGTACAAAAAAACTTAACTGCAGTTAGCTAGGATGTTGAACCTTTATGATGAACACAGATACAAGAACAAATATTTAACACTATTCTATGCCATCTGTAATCATGTAGCATTTTATAACTCATGGTTTGGTTTTTTGTTAGCAAAAGAATTCTTATTCATTTATTGATATATTACTTGTTTCATAGATCACCAGAAGGACCTCTGGGATGTGGAATATGAATAATAATCATAGAGAAAAAGCATTATATGTTATGAACAAACAAAAATATTACATTTTACAACTGAATTTTGCAAAAGGGATTTTAGATACAGTTAATTCTTTAGTTCTAATTTTTGGATGGAGTACAAGGAGTTGCAATTTTCTATGATAAACCATGTTGGAGAATATATATGCTGAGAAGTCAGTGCAAGAATATTATCTTTTTTAAGAGTTGTCTGCAAGAATTTCTTGGTTTTACACTATGCAATATTTTAGCTCATTTTTACTTTGTGAAGGGTCTCCTCAAAACATTCTGATAACTGAACAATAAGATTACAACGGTTGCATTAATTTGAGATCTGCTGTGAGAGAATTGTTTTCTGATTGCAAAGGTGGCACTACTTAACTACTTCAGTAGTAAAGTGTTATGAACTTGCCAGCTTAGTTTCTCATCTATTTGAATGCTGAGGATTTTATACTCTTTATTTCAAAAATTGTGTTATTTCATAATGCATATGCAAATCTTGCTGTGCATAATGTTTTGTTTTAAGTCTAATGTAATGTTTTTAGTCCAGATTTAATTATAATGTGCTTGCATTCAACCACTTTGCTCTTACATTCAGTATTTCATTTGCATTTAACTCCAGATTATTGTTAGGCATGTTTCCAGTGATGTTAATGTTATCTGCATATAAAGTACTCTTAGACTTTTTGGACAAGTGTCCAGGAACACCATTAATGTGCAACAAAAACACAAGGGGTATTAGGACAGAGCATTGTAGAATACCATGTTCTATTTTGTCCCAGTCTGATGAAGCATCTTCACTGATCTTAGAATCAAAAAAGAAGACTTTTTTTCATTTGCCTTTCCATGTATGAATAAACTATTTACCTGTAGTTCCATGTACAGCACAGTATTCATTTTATTTGATACTAGCGGAGTTCCTGGAGTTGCCTGGTACAGTTAGCGTAGATTTACCCGTACGCTATTTTTATTCCTTCAATGAGAAACATTTGCGAAAAGGCTCATAAAATTCACGCCAACTTTTTTCAGAATTAAAGCAAACCTAGATTCACCCGCCCCCTACCAAGAAACGGGTGGGTTGAAGTTTATTTCCACGTACACTATTTTCATTCGTCCGAGAAGATTCATTTGTATCAAGCTTCATTAATTTCTTTAAGAAAATGTATTACCTTATTGCTAAACAATGCTACATTACGTTAGAAACTCACATTTGATTCAATTGTGAAGTGAATGGATATACTTTTTGCTCGAAATGCCAGATACTTTAACACTGCAGATTCAGCCTTTTATACAAATATCAAAAGTGAATCCAGAATAATATTATTGTAAATAAATGATTTTATTGTGAACAGAAGACTTATGCTAAAGGCCAGAGATATTGTAGTTTTACTGCCAGAGATCATGGTTAAAGAAAATCTGTGTTATTTTTACAGCTATCTATGGCGTTTTAAAAATCAAATATCCTCAATTAAAGGAAAGAATACTTCAAGTTACGGCTATCTATGGCGTTTAAAAATTGAATATCTCAAATTAAAGGAAAGAATACTTTAAGTTCTGTTTAGTGTGCAAAATATTTATTATGTAAATTTATCTTATTGCTTTCCTTAAAGGATATGGCCAGAGACATTGTAGTTGTGTGTTTAGTGCGAAGTATGCAACATCTAATCGTTCCATCTTTGGGATTTGTCATCATACATTCAGAATTTCATTTATTTCTCCTGCGTTATTTAACATTGAAACATAAGACATGCCAAACAACTGAACTGAGATTCTAAGCTTTAATACGGCAAAAACACCACCAAAATCTGCTCAGTAGTTTCCGAGTTTTTATAAGACAAATTTATCCGGTTTACGTTTTATAGATAGAGATTAATTCATGGTTGACAAAATCAGATGCTTTTGCAAGATCCCAAATAACTACTACAGGCCACTTTTCACTATTCGGTTTTTCAAATGTCTTATTGACAAATGAATTTATAGCCATTTCTACTATGATTATAGTCTGTAAATTTTTTTATTACTTTACAGTACATATAACGTAACTTTCGAAGAAAAAAAATCTTTGAGAAGTAAAGAAATTGGATAGTATTTATCTACACAGATCATTTCTTTTTTAAGCAATGGACGTAACATAAGCATATTTTAGTCTGCTTTGAAATATTCCTTAAATGTTGACAATTTATTATGTTTGCAAAAACTTATGTCAATTTAATGTCATCTGTGACAATTAATATTTTCCTACACATAATCTTACAATCAAGAAGGATTAATTCACTTATATAATCATGATACACTGCATCTTAATTTTTCACCACCATTTTTTTAAAATAAAATTTACATTATTTAAAGATTTGTGGAACAATAATTACTGACATGGATTGTCAGTAAGGAAATAAAGATGTATATTTTTGTGACATTAGATAAAGTGAAATGTTGCTGATTCTGTTAGCGGGGGAAAAATAAACATGGAACAACCAACATTTTGGGGTTAATCCTTTATCAGTAGGAAAAAAATAGTGCGCACAGGATGGGAGGTAGAATTGATTTAAATCAATTATGATAGTTGGAAGGGTGGATTTAGAATGGAAAATCTAATGAAACGAGCTGGGGTTTGATATCAAAAAGGAAATACTCAAACTTTGCAAACAGAATAAGTAAATAATGATAATAATTACAATAAAAAGATCAGGATAAGGGAATAAGAATATCTATGTAATGCCAACATTCTTTTTAATGCCAGCAAAATGAACATAGTAAGTGGTGGTTCCTGCTAGGACAGAAGAGGAGAATAAATAAAATGGGAGGGGGAGGAAGGGAATTATTCAGTAGATGATGGAATCTGAGGATTGGGATGTGAAAGAGATTGAAAATTAGAAGATATTATGTTGAGTTTATGTCTGATGGTTGCCTAGTGATCATTTTGTCCTGATAAACTAGTTTCCTCTTGAACTCACCGGAGCAACTGCTTTTGTGGAAGATTGTTAATAGCACAAACAAGAATTATTAATTGAAGTTTCTGGTATCAGGTAAGATGGCATGAACAGTTACATAGTATTCCAGATTTTGGATGGATACTATTTGCCTGTGGCAATTTATTCTTGTAGATTCATGGTTAGACATTTATAGGAGCAGGGAAAATTTTGCAAGTTAATTGGTGTTCAGCATAGGAGGTTTCAAAGGTCGCACATGCTATAAGGAAAATTGAGCTGGTATTGGGGATGCTGTGTGTATTAAAAACACATTGCAGTTCATACTTCTGGAATTGATTACTACTTAATTATATTTTCCGAGCTTGATGGGTGAGCAGAAAAGTTCTAGCCTTGCATTCGGTAGGATGCAGGTTCGAATCCCCGTCCAGTTAATTGGTGTGCAACATGGGAGGTTTCAAAGATCGCACATGCTATAAGAAAAATTGAGCTGGTATTGGGGATGCTGTGTGTATTAAAAACTCATTGCAGTTCATACTTCTGGAATTGATTAATATTTAATTACATTTAATTAATTATATTTACTGAGCTTGATGGGTGGGCAGTAAAGTTCTGGCCTTCCATTTGGTAGGATGTGGGTTCAAATACCTGTCCGGTGATGCAGATCTAGTTTTTCCATGGTTTCCCCAAATCACTCCAGGCAAATACTGGGATGGTTTCTTCAAAAGATTGAATTCCTTGCCCCCAGTACTTTCCCATCTCTAATAGATAGATAGATAGATAGATATGTTCACTTTGATCCCATGTGAGAATAATCTCGGGGATGTGGAACAGTACATACACTTATTTGTAATGTCAATATTACTATATAATTGATAATGTTATTATATATTGACAACAAGTTAGCTACAATATCTCCTGTTATCTACAAATACAATCCCGAGTTAATTAATACCTATTATGTGGAACAGTGTATACACTTGTTACCAGCATCTAATAATCAGTTATTTTCTTACAACCAGTAACCATGATAAGTTTCACTGTAATTTGCGACTACATATTATATGATGTTAGTTGCTATTTATGTGGAACAGTACACACACTTATTAACAATATCAATTATATTACCAACAACTCATAAGCAGTCAATTACTTAACAACCTGTTAGTATAATAATTTTTCACAGCAGTTTTTGAATGCATGCTATCCCATGTTAGTTACTATATATGAGTGGAATTTTGTAAACACAATAATTACTTAAATTCTCAAAAGTTTCAACAGAAAGAAAAACCATATATCATTTTAGTAATTGTGGACAACTCTGTCACCTTCCCCTTCCATACACCATATATACTATTTTATCAGTCATTCTTAGTTACCAAATTCCAAGAAGAAAATTCTTTTACAGAGTAAAATGGGTTCTGAAGCAGAAACTCTTTCAGTTTGGACTTAAAGTAGTTGGGTTTTTGTAGGTAACATTTAATTTCTGTTGGTAAGACATTGAATAAGGAAGCTCCAGTGAATGTTAACCCTCTCTGTACAATTGACAGTGATTTGTAATCCTTGTGAATATTATATTTATTCCTAGTATTATGGCTATGTATGTCAGCATTAAGATTGAAGTGTTCCGGATTTTCCACTACAAATGATAATACAGAGTATACATACTGTGCTGGCATGGTTAGAACACCCAGGTTTTTAAACAGATTTCTGCACGACGTCCATGGGTTTGCTCCACAAATAGTTCTTACAGCACGCTTTTGTAATTTAAATACCCTTTGTGCTTGTGACGAGTTTCCCCAAAATGAGATGCCATAAGTGAGCAGGGAATGAAAATATGCAAAATATACTAACTTTCTGGTTTCTATATTAGCTATTCTAGATATTACCCTCAGTGAGAATGTTGCAGAATTCAGTTTTTTAAGAAGTTGTTGAATATGTTGTTTCCAGTTCAGTTTGTTATCTATATATACACCCAGGAATCTTGTGAAACTGCTTTCATTGATTGTTTTCCCTTCTGATATCACATTATAGCTGTCCTTTGTTTTATTTTTTGTAACAAACTGAAGTAACTGTGTCTTTTCTACATTAAGTATTAGTTTGTTGGCATTAAACCACCTGTTAATTTTCTTTATAGCATCATTTGCTATGTTTTCGAGGTTTTGTGCTGATGGATCTTTCAACGATATGCTAGTATCATCTGCAAAGAGCACTATGTGTTCATTATCACCTAGTATATGTGGAAGATCATTTATATAGATTAAGAACAGCAGAGGGCCAAGAATTGAACCCTGAGGCACACCACATTTAACTATACCCCATTCTGAGTTTATAACATCTCCTGTATTAGCATCTTTCAGTGATACACATTGCTTTCTATTTTCCAGGTATGATTTAAACCAAAGTCCTGGCTTACCACTAACTCCATAGTGATCTAATTTACCTAGTAGAATATCATGATCAACACAGTCAAAAGCCTTAGCAAGATCACAGAATATACCTAGGGAATTTAGTTTTTTATGCATTGATTCCAGTATATTGTTTACAAAAGCAAAAATTGCTGAATCTGTTGAAACGCCTTGTCTAAAACCAAACTGTACTTTACTGAGTAGGTCATTCTTTTGTAGATGTGCATACACCCTTCTGTACATTGCTTTTTCAAAGATTTTTGAAAATGCTGGTAGAAGTGATATTGGTCTGTAATTCTCAATCTTTGTGGTATCACCCTTTTTATAAAGCGGTTTGATTATTGACTTCTTGAGTGAGTCAGGGAAGATACTTTCTTCAAAAGAACTATTACAAATGTGACTAATAACTCTACTAATGCTGGTGTTACATTGTTTCATTACATGAATTTTTATTTTTGAGGGATTTAATAATTTTTTCAATTTCATTTTTACTGGTGGGAAATAGAGACATAGGTGCTGCTTTTGGTGACAAGGATTTAAGTATTGCTATAGCATCCATATTCCCAATACATTTTCCTTTTATTTTTTCAGCAACTGTTAAGAAGTATTTATTGAAAGCACTTCCTACATACGAGGGGTCATTTACAAGTTTATCATTAATGCTTATGGATATAGGTTTATGTTCAAGGGATGATACAGTTGTTTCTCTTTTAATAATGTTCCAAACACTTTTTATCTTATTATCTGAACTACTAATCTCATCATTTATGGCCAAACGTTTAGCTTCTTTTACTACTTTGGTTAAAATTCTACAGTAAGTTTTGTAATGTTGTCTGAGAAGCATATTATCAGTATTCCTAACTTTTACATACAATTCTCTTTTATGTCTGCAGGATGTTTTGATACCAACTGTAACCCAATTTTTGTTTACTCGTTTCTGACCAATTGGAGCTAGTTTTGTAGGGAGACACCTTTTGTAAATTTCCAAAAACCTTTGGTGAAAGTAATTGAATTTATTATTTACCCCTTTTAATTTATAAACAGTGCTCCAGTCCTCATTGAGAAGTTCATCATTTAATGTTTTTATTGAATTGTTCTTTAATGGCCTAACTCTGACAAATCCTTTCCTTTTGTTATTTTCATTTCCCACAATATCCAAAGTAATTATTTGAGCATTATGGTCTGACAAACCATTTTCCATTGGAATTGTTCCATTTATTTCTAATTTATTTTGTTCAACAAAAATGTTATCAATAATGGTACTACTATCTTTTTGTATTCTAGTTGGGAAATTTACAGTTTGATAGAGATTGAATGATCTAAGCATTCCTAGAAGATAATCTGTCTGGTTACATTCTACAGCAAAATTTATGTTGAAGTCTCCACAGAGGATGATTTCCCTTTTAGTTCGTGATAAATTTAGTAGAACCGCTTCAAGTTTATTACAAAATTTACTGAAGTCTCCTGTGGGAGCCCTATAAACTGTCAGCACTATAAGATATTTGTTTTCTAATTCTAACTGTGTTGCACAACATTCAAAATCTTGTTCTATACAGTATTTACTTACATCTAATGATTTTGTTTCAGTATTTTCTGTTACATATATTGCTGCACCACCCATTCTCATCTCTGACCTGCAATAACATGAAGCTAATCTATATCCAACAAATGGGAGGAGACATATTTCAGAATTCTTCAGATGATGTTCTGTCAGACATAAAATATTTATGTTAATATTCAATGATTTTTGGGTTTCTTCTATAGATATTATCAACTCATCAAGTTTGCTTGAGATACCCCTAATGTTCTGATGGAACAAAGCTATTTTAGACTGAATTTCTTTATTTTTGACTGTAATATCATTATGTATATTTCTTAAATAACTTTTCCTACTCTTGACGTTTGGCCTAAAAAAGACTGAGTCCTACCACCAATTACCACTGGGATGGGGTTCACATCCAACCTGCCTCTCCTGATGCTACTGGCAATCAGTTGCGTTAGCTTCTGCTTGCCCCGAACATTCAGGTGGAGTCCATGGGAGGTATGGTCACTCATGACCTCCACATCGATGAGGTTTAAAGCCTGAACCAAAAAAAGTGTATTTGTAGAGGAACAAAGAGGTTTTTTGGGAGAAAGGATCTCATTTCAGGCAAACTTGAATGAAATCATAACCCTGTGGTAGGGTGCGATTGATGGACTTGAAAGCAGGGAAGAACTGTGTGGCCAGAACCGAACTATGGTTGCTCTTGGAATACCTGCATGGTTGTTGGACTGTACTGATTGGGATGTAGCTTGGGATGATTGTTTGTATGTGTAATTTAAGGATACTAACAAGTAATTGTTGGAATATGAGTGACTGTTGGTCAGAAGATATGACAGCCAAAACAATCTAGGCATACATCCACATTCAGGAAGGTGGCCTGGGTATGTGTGTAGGATCATGAAAAGTCAATCATATTCTATGACAGGTCCTTAAAGCCTGCCCTGAAATAAGGTCACAACTTCCCAAATTCCTCCCAGTTCCTCCCAGAACATGATTCTATGGCCCCATTAACTCCAAACAACTCTTGGTTTGCAAGTACTAATCTCTTCAACTGTGTGACACTAATTATTTCCATGTGAAATGCCTGATGTAAGATGCACAGGATGCAACATGCTTTTACCACCAACACCAGTACTATGGATTTAAGCTTTCTGGTGCCTAGTCTGTGCGGCTTACAAAACCTCCCATGTCATATACCAACCAACTTGTAACAACTGTTTAACTTCCTACACTAGTCTGACCATGAGACATCTATCAGTAAGAATAAGTGGCTAAAGACCAACTGCACATACCACATCATATGGCACCAATAATTTTAATTATTGCTTCACTTTTGTACTACTAGATTCCTCCCAAACAGCAGCATCTCCTCTGAGTGCAGGAATGGCTTGGTACAAATTGAACACCATGTAACTGTGGGTCCATCGTCATTTAATTCCCAATAATCACCCCAATTTTCCTTTAACTTTTCTTACTAAGTTTTCATATTCTTGTGAACTACCTGACCCCTCCATTGCTGTTTTTGTGTCATTTTCCAGCTCTTCTGCCCCAGTGGGTACCACAACTAACCAGAAGCGATGATGCTGTCATTTGAAACATCCACATTATTTCCCATCCCTGATTTATTTTGTAATAAACATTCACGTATTTATTCCTTCTGCAAAGTTCAAGTCTGTTCCCATTGGCCTATAATATCACTCCCTTTTCTTCATTTTATTACTTTACTCATGACCAACTTTACAGCAGCTACAGCCAAGAGCAGTTCATTCTGCTGATAAAGGGTTTGT
The DNA here is from genome assembly GCA_031002005.1 of Vandiemenella viatica. Lineage (NCBI taxonomy): Eukaryota > Metazoa > Arthropoda > Insecta > Orthoptera > Morabidae > Vandiemenella > Vandiemenella viatica. The sequence continues at coordinate 172,694,279 of CM061919.1, forward strand.
GCCAAAGAAGTTTCAGTTACTTGTTTTTTTCTTTATATTTTTTTATATGACAATGTTGTCCTGCTGTTAGCTTTAGTCACTGATGGTTCCTTCCTCTTTATTTTTATTTTAACTTACTAAGCAGCATTTTTAGTTCCTTTCAAATCAACTTATTTGCTTTTGAGCATTAACTACAGAAACAGTAAAATGTTTAGAAAACTATGTGGAATTTCACACTCTTATATATTGTTATATGTTTTTAACTGTTTCTTGCAAAAAGTCTTATTTCAGAATATTTAATTTTCACACTTAAGAAGTGTTTAATGATTTGTATATATTATAGTGTCCTACCTGGTATACCCCAGGATTTACTACTTTGTTAGACAGTTTTATTAATAAGTAAATAAATGATTGTTGATGTAGTTCTCTGCTAAATGGTGAATTACATCAATATAAGTCAAACAGATTCAAAAAGTACATACTGACTTTATTACCGTTAAACATGAAAAACAAACTTTACTGAACGAAACAATTAATCTCATTAATTAATGAATGGTTGTTTCCTCATAGGCAGTGGAATTTATAGTACTTAATTACCTTTACTGAGGAGCTTGTTGTGGTCACTTTGTGTAAGACTGAGTGCGTTCAAGTTACCGTAGGGTTTAACAGAGCAGCCAGTGCATGACATTGCCTCGGAATGAGAAGAGTCATGTCAGAGACCTACGGTGAGACAATCAGCTGGTAAGGGGTGTGCTGTGGCAGGTAGGCTCCTGGCACAGACATCTGGTGTCTCATATCCAACAGCCAACGGCATCCTCTCCCTGGGGACCTCTGCTGTGCACAAGCCCTGCTCATAGCGAAGATTGCTTGCTGCCGTCTTGTAGCACCGAGTCCCCAGTCGAGCCATCAGCTGCCAGTAACCGCAACGAATGCTCTCTGCCAAGTGCAGTACCTTCCTTGTTGATTCTCTCCCGCAATTGGCTTGAACATATAACAAGCATAAGCAATTTATTAGAAACAAGTGGGAATGAATTCTATTGGGTGGAATAAGTCTCAGCACCTCCGACACTTGGAAGGTTATCACCTCCATGCAGCCCTATTTCTTCTCTTCTCACTGGCCTGCAGTGTATTGTTAGCAAATATTTCTTTGCTAGTGAACATCTGTAAAGTTTCTGGCAGCTCAGGTCTGCCAAAACTTTACTACTGTGCTTTGAATTAAGTCTTTCATTCATCCAATATCCAGGCAGACGAACTCACAATGCCACAGTGTGTCCATTGTTTTAAACAAACCCGCACTATGCCACGGCCTCTCCATCATCTCAGTAAATTAATGACAAAGACATTAGGGAACACAAGGGCAGACTGTTCCTTTCAATAACAACCAGACCACACTAAATTACATTCTTTATTACTCACTCACCTGTTCATGGAAATTCAACGATTATCCTTTCTCCTATTTGAAAAGTCGTCACCATCCTCAACGGTTTCCAGCCTCTGGCCGGGTCTACTTCAAGCTCATTCCATTTCCTTCTTTCATCCCACCACCTCTCTGTCACCACTTTGTTCCAGTCCTCTCCTCTCTTCCATACACACTCCTCTACTCCTTCAGGCCTTCCACCTCTCGGTGTGTATAGCTTAGAAGAATAATACATGTGCTCAGGAGGACAAAGTAAACAGTTCAGTTATTAACGTGGTTGATTCGGCATAACAGCATGAGGCAACATGAAATGAGACCTCATGCATCCACATTTCGAATATTGATGTGCCATTTGGGATCTGTATTGCAAGTGATTGACTGATATTAAAGGACAGAGAATAGCTGCTCAATTCATGACTGCTTGCTCAGTCCTTACAAAAGTATTGCAGAATTGTTAGACAGATTGCACAGGGTTTGTGAGGTAGACAAATAATGTAGGTATAATTTGAATTAATTTGTGAATTTTTTGGAATAGTTTACTGAAATATATATTAAAACATCATAAAGGAAATCATTCAATCAGAATGGTGCATTTTACCCTGTGTTTGAAATTCTTTAATCTGTTCCTGACAAATCAGGTTTGAAAATAGCTAGCAATTAATGTTACTAAAATAGATAAACTGTAGAAATTAAAGAATCAAACAAATAATTTGTGCACCATATACAGCAATTGATTTTCAAATGCTTGGCTTTGCTGTGATGGAGGACATTATTTTAGAGGTTATCCCTGTCTACCATAATTACAGTTTCTGATGATAACGTTAACTGACTGTAGAGGTACACATGTTATACTATGGATGAGTTGGTAGTGTTATTATTAATTTTTAATTCTCATGGAGATAATGCTCCAGTGGCAATTCCCCTAGGGAAGGACCCACAACCTTTGTGACTCTGTCTGGGGGGGGGGGGGGAAGGGTTTGGCTTGGAAGCTCTCCAGGGGCTACATGGGGGGGGGGGGAAGGGGCATGTAGCATTTAATTCATACTATTTGTCACAGTTAAAATCAGGTTCAGAGCACAAAACAGCATGTAAACATTTATTTCCGTTGTTTAACTACCTCCGTATGTAATTTACAATAGTCTGACAAGAGAAAATGGTGCAAAATGTCTTCTGGAATCAATATGGGAAAAAAATTACATGCCACATGGGGGAGGGGGGATTTAAGCAAGAGCCTAGTCAGGTTACATGGTGGGAGGGAGGGAGGGGTTCACAGGAGCCCAAAATGGTGCTAAGTAGTTGATGGATGCTTCCTAGCCATCTAATTACACCATTTCATATCATTTTTTAAAAAAATTTCTTTTATATTTGGAGCATTAAATTCCTCCCCTATTTACTTTTTTGATCTACAAATTTTAATATTAAATTCCTCAAGTGTTTTTGGTAAATTATTCATCACTTGGTAATTTGTTCCAATCCCTGACACCCTAACCAACCAAAGAAAATTTTCCCACTTCCTTATGCATGAAATCGAGCACCAGCTTGTAGTCATGGTCACCTTTCACCTTCCATGCACTATTCCTAATTCTTTAACCAATATTCTTCCAAGCCGCATCACCAAAATATTCCCTATACATTCCCAGCACCCTCTTCACCTCCCTACTTTCCTCCAATGACTCCCAAACCAGCTCATTTATAATATCAATTACTGACTGGGACCTGCAATAATTTCCACAAACAAATCTAGCTGCTCACCTTCCAACTCCCATTTTTGATAGCCAAAATGTGTGTCCCAAACTACACCACCATATTCAGGCAATGGTCTGACCAAAGTTTTGTAACCCAGTTCCATAAATTCTCTGCTACATCCTCTCATCACCCTCTCCAGTAAATAAAGGATTTTGTAACCTTTACCTACCACCTGCCCAATGAGCTCTGCCCAGTTAAGTTTATTATCAAACATGCCAAGATATTTACACTTCAAGCCTTCAACAAGCAACTCTGATCACATCCTAAAATCATAATTAACCTTTAGTTTTTTATCTGTACACCTAATAAGCTGACTCTTCTGCGCATTTATCTTCAATCCATGCTGATCTACCCTGTATATATTCTATCCAGGTCACCCTGTCACTATTCACAGCCTTCACATGTTTTGATCCTATTGTATACCATTATAACATCTGAAAAATTCCTAGATTCTAAACGTAACCCACCAATACAATCATTCATTAAAATAATGAACAGCAAACTCCCCCCTATCCTGTGGCACTCCCATATTTACTTCTGCCTCTTTTGATAATATACTTCCTACTCTGACATTTTGATTTCTGACTTTTAAGAATTACTAAAAAAAAATTAAAAATCATGATTCACTCTGTCAAATGCCTCAGAAAGATCTAGTGCCACACTATTAACTTGTCCCCCCTTATCCAATTTATCTGATACATTTTGTATATAGCCCACCATCTGACATTGGTGTCCTTGCCTAAAGCGATGTTGTTGATATGCAAAACAGTTTATTTCCTCACAGACATTTCTGATATACTTGCATGTCAATCTCTCCATCATTTTGCTTATCACTGATGTCAAAACTAATTGGCCTGTAATTTTCAACCCTTTTTGTAACCCCTGCTTTATGAACCGGTTCTACCATAGCTCTTTTCCAATCTTCTGGCAAGCATCAAGACTCCAGACTCATTTTAAATAAAATTTCAAGGCAAGATATAATATCATGTGCCACAATCTTTGATAAATCCGTAGTAATATTATCTACACCAGCCTCTTGAAATTATGTTTTTAGCTTTCTTTATTAGATTTTTGAAAAGCAAATGTCCATGAAAGTATGGCATATTTACTACACCAAAAAACAACACAGCTTTAGCCTTTTATTTTCTGCAACTCATTCTATTACAGATTATTTCTTCTTATTTGTATTAAATGCCTGTGAATATTTCTGTAATTAATGTGTGTAGTATAGGTGTAACTGCTATGACTGTAAAGTGCATCCCAGAAAAATAGTTTTATGCACTGAGCTATTAACACCGATTTGAGAAGTAGACATTCTTTCCATTTTTATGGTACTCTCAACCCCAAACCAACAAACATGACTCATGTACAGTACCATTCTGTAAATATTATGAAGGTATGTAATGCAATTCACACTTACCTACTCCTCAAGTTGTTACGTTATTAAAAATACAACTTTGAGGTTTTAATAATTCCTCAACCCAGCCAGTAACTTTGTCATCCAATCCAATAGATTTTATTTTATTTAAAACCATTTTATGGTTCACTCTGTCGAATGCCTTAGAAAGATCTAGTGCTACACTATCAACTTGACCTCTTGTAAAACCCATTTGAAATATTTTGCATATAGCCCACCATCTGTGATTCACATGAATATTCGTGCCCAAAGTCATGATGTCAATCTGCACACCAGTTTGTTTCCTCACAAATATTTCTTATATAGTTGGATATCACTATCACTGATGTCAAACTAATTGGCTTTTAATTTTCAACCCCATTTGTATCCCCTTCTTTATGAACCCGTACTACTATTTCTCTTTCTCTAGTAAGCAGCGAGACTCCAAACTATTTTAAATAAAGTTTCAGGTAAGGTACAATATCGTATCCCACAATCTGTAATAAATCTGCAATAATATTATCTATACCAGCCACTTTACATTTTTTTAGCTTTCTGAGTTGCTTCATAATTTCCTGAGAATTTATTTCAAATTTTTTAGTTACCTCATTTATACTTTTACGAAGACTCTCTTCTGGTTCATTCCCTCCCATCGCAGGATGATAGTCCCTAGTTGTCTTACTAAACAAGGCACTCAATATCTCTGCAATTTTAAAATTCTCAGAGACTTCAACTCTGTTTTTATCTACAATAGTCTCAATACCTCACCCTCAGTTTTCTAACATAGCCATAGAAATTTCTAGATGCATCATTCAGTCGTTCTCCAGCACAAATAATATTCTTTATAAACCCATCCTTTGCTTCTCTCTTTGCTCTTGTTAATTGATTGTTTAGTCGTTTTACGTATTTCCTACTGCCTTCTTGTCTCTTAGCTCTGTTGTGTTCCAGTCTCACTAGCCTCTTTAACTTTCTCACCTCCCTATTGTAGTATGTAGCGTCTGTACTTCTCTTTATTTTCTGTTTTTGAATAAACGTTTCATCTCCCTTTTTTATCACCTTAAACTCTTCCCATTTCACCTCCACTTTACTTGTAACATCCTTACTTTTGCTGAACCTTTCCCTGAAATATCTCTTCAATTCTAAAGTTTGTGCCTTTTTGTAAACGTAAGGTCCCCCCGCCCCTCCCTCTATTTTGGCCACTGGTTTACTGAATCCCCTAATAGCCATCAGTACAGCACAGTGATCACTTATTCCTTCAGTTACTTGACACCCTGCAAGATTTTTAATCAGCCTTTATTGGAAAGATATCCAGCATTTTTGGTCCTCTCATATTTTGCTCTACCACTTGTGTAAAACCAACTTCCCTTATTAAGGTATTTGCAAATCTCTGTTCCCTTGTGTTATTTATCATATTTCATACCCAATGGGCACATGGTAAATTTAAACCCCCTCTAATAGTAACCATTCTACGCTCACCTCTGAACTGCAAATGTGAATTAAGTTTCTCTCCAGTATCTCAATCATTCATTCTTCCACTATGGTAAGCTGCCAATACCCTGACTTTGTCTTTTTTATCACCCCAAAAATCTACCCCTAGTAACTCATGGTCATGATCTATGAAAACTAGAGAACTATAGTAATCTTTGCTAACCAGTATGAATACCCCTCCACCAATTGCTTCTCTGTCTCTGCGGTACAATCTGTAACCTTCAAGGAAAACCTCGAAGTTGTGTTTTTAATAACACAACAACTTGAGGAGTAGCTAAGTGTGAATTGCCTTACATACCTTCATAATATATGCAGAATGGTATTATGTGTGGGTCACATTAGTTGGTTTTGGGATGGTGCTATATGAAAAAAGAAAGATTGAAGGAATGTCTAATTGTCAAATCGGTGTAATTAGCTCAGAGTATAATACTATTTTTCTGGGATGCACTTAACAGTCATAGCAGTTACACCTATACTACACACAATAATTACAGAAATATTCACAGGCATTTAATATAAATAAGAAGAAATAATCTGTAATAGAATGAGTTGCAGAAAATAAAAGGCTAAAGCTGTGTTGTTTTTTGGTGTTAGTAAATATGCCATACTTTCATGGACATTTGCTTTTCAAAAATATAATAAAGAAAGCTAAAAACATAATTTCAAGAGGCTGGTGTAGATAATATTACTACGGATTTATCAAAGATTGTGGCACATGATATTATATCTTGCCTTGAAATTTTATTTAAAACGAGTCTGGAGTCTTGATGCTTGTCAGAAGATTGGAAAAGAGCTATGGTAGAACCGGTTCATAAAGCAGGGGTTACAAAAAGGGTTGAAAATTACAGGCCAATTAGTTTTGACATCAGTGATAAGCAAAATGATGGAGAGATTGACATGCAAGTATATCAGAAATGTCTGTGAGGAAATAAACTGTTTTGCATATCAACAACATCGCTTTAGGAAAGGATATCAATGTCATATGGTGGGCTATATACAAAATATATCAGATAAATTGGATAAGGGAGGACAAGTTAATAGTGTGGCACTAGATCTTTCTGAGGCATTTGACAGAGTGAATCATGATTTTTTTTTTTTTTTTTAGTAATTCTTAAAAGTCAGAAATCAAAATGTCAGAGTAGGAAGTATATTATCAGAAGAGGCAGAAGTAAATATGGGAGTGCCACAGGATAGGGGGGAGTTTGCTGCTCATTATTCTAATGAATGATTGTATTGGTGGGTTACGTTTAGAATCTAGGTATTTTTCAGATGTTATAATGGTATACAATAGGATCAAAACATGTGAAGGCTGTGAATAGTGACAGGGTGACCTGGATAGAATATATACAGGGTAGATCAGCATGGATTGAAGATAAATGCGCAGAAGAGTCAGCTTATTAGGTGTACAGATAAAAAACTAAAGGTTAATTATGATTTTAGGATGTGATCAGAATTGCTTGTTGAAGGCTTGAAGTGTAAATATCTTGGCATGTTTGATAATAAACTTAACTGGGCAGAGCTCATTGGGCAGGTGGTAGGTAAAGGTTACAAAATCCTTTATTTACTGGAGAGGGTGATGAGAGGATGTAGCAGAGAATTTATGGAACTGGGTTACAAAACTTTGGTCAGACCATTGGCTGAATATGGTGGTGTAGTTTGGGACACACATTTTGGCTATCAAAAATGGGAGTTGGAAGGTGAGCAGCTAGATTTGTTTGTGGAAATTATTGCAGGTCCCAGTCAGTAATTGATATTATAAATGAGCTGGTTTGGGAGTCATTGGAGTAAGGGAGGGAGGTGAAGAGAGTGCTGGGAATTTATAGGAAATATTTTGGTGATGCGGCTTGGAATAATATTGGTTAAAGAATTAGGAATAGTGCATGGAAGGTGAAAGGCGACCATGACTACAAGCTGGTGCTCGATTTCATTCATAAAGAAGTGGGAAAATTTTCTTTGGTTGGTTAGGGTGTCAGGGATTGGAACAATTAATAATAATAATATATTGTGCTACAGTTGTATGGAATTGTTGGCATTTGTTTCTCAGATTTGTTAAAAAAGACAATTTCAAAAATAATCGGGAAAGCTAATTACAGTAATTGGAAAGCACAAGTTTTTTTTTTAAACGCGAGTCTTTGGAATCTATGAAATTACTTTTTTGATGTAAGAACTGAGACTTTCCCGGCGTATGCTTGAAATGAAGTCTTCACGGGTGTACCGCCGGATAATGTTTTGAAAACACGATATTTTGACGACTATCTCCGTCTTCTTCATCAAATGTCGAGACATGTTGAAGACGACGGAGCTAGTCGTCAAAATATCGTGTTTTCAAAACACTATTCGGCGGTACACCCGTGAAGACTTTACTTTTTTGATATTAATTTCTGAAGAGTTGGTTTAGGAAATAATGAATTCTGCAACGTAAATAACTGAAGAAAAATTTAGGTAGTTGACGTGATCAAAATGCAGTTACAAAGTAATTTCTATAGGCTGTGATTGTTTTAAAACCTTCACCGTTTCCTTCTTCGATTACATCGCTGTATTGGATTCCCTGACTAAAATTTCAGACAATTTATTCGCAGTTTAGGCTAGCTTAAATTTAGGAAACTTAAATTTATTACTCAGGAAAAATGAGATAGATAATTACGGGATTAAGGGGGAAAAAATATAAATTTGGTTTACTGTAACTTTCAAACTGACCGCTGTGATAATGACACAACCACTGTTTTGTATGCTAATTGTGACAGTTATCTGTTTTGCAAATGGCACTTATTTAATCGCGATAGAGCGAACGCTGCCGTGGCAAATCCCCTTTTTCGTAACTGTCTACTTTAGCTTTCTACGAATTATTACTCTTCTCGTAGAAATTATTTGTGTTACCTCTCTACTGTAGAGCTTAAAATTCGAAAGGATTGAACCAGTGGTCCAATGCTGATAAAATAAAATAAAACAAATACACTTTGCGTTACCAACTGTACAAAACGTAAAGATGACAGCTGTCGAAACGTCAAAATGAACTTGTTTGTTTACGACTAGGATAAAAAGCTCAAACATTAAAGCTCCTGCTCAAGGTAGCTGTTACTTTCATTGATAAGGAGGCTTCTCTGATATAAAATGAGATGAGGTACTGAAGATTTTTCTGGCAACATGGAATTAGAAGCCTTGACATGGGCCGGATGTATAAACGAGTGTACAATGATGTCATAACCATTAATATCAAAAGTAGTAATGTGTCGTGAAAAAAAAATGATTCTGTTATCAGATTCTGCTATTCAGGGTCAGTTATTAGTGAATTATGTTGTGAGGTATTGACGTAAAATTATAATTTACAGTGTAAGTAAACATATTTTGAGGACTACCTTCTTTAAAAATAAAATAAAAAGACTTAAGTAATGCAATAGCCTGTCAGTTTTCCTCACATTCGTGTGCACTTCCGTGCCGGGATAAAAATCAGTCACTCAGTGGTTTACATTTTACAGTGCATCATGACCTACTTAGAAAGTGTAAGTCATTGTGGATTTCAGTTTTTACTCGAAAAAATAACCCGGTCGGTGTATTCTGTAGACATATTTTTTTTTATTTTGATTTTTTAAATATGATTTATTTGCATGGAAGCAGGTTTCTGTCATAAACATCCTTCTGAAGGCAATGCACTCCATACATCATGCTGTCAAAATTTCTTTTATATAAAGAGATAGACATAAAATTACTTGGGCCATGTTCAGAATGAAGACTGGCCATATGACTGTGGGAGGGCCAGACTTCTACATTTTCTTTCTTTCTTTTTTTTTTTTTTTTTAAAAAAAGTTTCAAAATATTTCAGGCCAAGTATCTGCCAGAAGTAACTCAGCTGTCTACTATATAGAATTGGATCCTGTAGATGGTTGTTAATCATTAGAATAGAGAAAAGATTTGCAATTTTTGCAGTTGATTGAGCTATTTTACTCACAATATCTATATTTGCTAATGCATTTGTGAAGCCAAGTCCTATTCATTAAAATAACACAAGGGAAGTTAAAAAAAAATCCTGTTCCTTGCAATGAATTTTGAAAATTGGCAGTTGCTCATAATGAAGAGAATATGCATCACTGCATGCAGATAATTTAAGTAAGATATACCTTTAATTATGCTTTAGTATCTGTTTTACTGAGTTTCTTCACAGAAAATCTTTCTCCCAAAGTATATATTTTTTTATTACATTATTCCTCCATTCTTCATTATCACATATACTTTAATTTGAAATAGTTAAGAGTCAAATGTAAGTGGTATGTTATAGAAATTTCTTGGTTTTGATACATATCTTCATTTAAGAGAGATAATATTGGAGACTAAAAGGTCAATTAAAATCTCTATAGCTTATATCATTTACAGGAGACTAATTGTTCGTTATCATAAGTTTCTGTCATTAAATCACTAAGAACACATTAATTTAATTTCTCTGTTTATATGGAGCACTTGTTTTTGTGACAATTTCTGGAGTTTCTTTCCTCAATACTTTCTTTCAGTAGTGAATATAGCTTTTCAGTCCAGTGCCTACACAATTATAAACTACTGCAGCTTGTATAGTCCTCTAACACAATTTCATCAGTCATCACCTCATATAGATGGGTTTTCAGTGGCAGAACTCTTACAGTTTCTACAAACATTCCTTTTTTAAAGCAATTATTGATTGCATTATTTATTATTATTTTTTATTTCATTAAAAATTGAGCAGGTGCCATGTTGGTAATTTAATTGCACATCTATTTCTGTGGTTCATATATTTTTACCTTCTATTCTTTCAATGTTGGAGGTAAATTGTTCAACACATCTCTTGGTAAATTATTCCAGTTTAAGCATTTAACAAACAAAAAATGCACACACTTATCACACAGGACACAAGTTACATGTTTGACAGACACATGGAAACACATCCGCTCTCCCATCAAAACTACAACAGGACTAGCAATTCTGTAACAGATGGAGACTTGCTTTCAAATAATCACAGCCAGATGACCCACAAAAAAGTGTAAAAGTTCAATGATGATAATCCATGTTCAGTACGTGATTGCTTCAAAGCGTTTTCCTTTCCATTACTGGAATAATTTTGGTAAAGAATTTATTGCAATTTGTTACATAAGAAAATATTTCTAGTTACAGGAATTGGCAAAGCAGCAGGTGGAACAATTTGGAGATGGATGAAGATGAAGTTTTTGAAGATACACGGTCAGTGACATCTGAAGTGTCCAAGCCTGACAAGGATTTCATAAACCATTCACGTTTCACTGTATATCATAGTGCAGAAGAGCTACCACTTGATGATCTGGATGATACAGATAGAGAAAAGATTACTCCAACAGAAAATTGCAGCTTGATGTTTAAACCAGAAGTTAACATGAATGGAGCAGAGTATAGGGTAGGTAACATATGTAAAATCTGGATTTACCTGACTGCCTTATCCATCTAATTTATTTCGGTATTGTTCTTCACAATTGCAAGGTCTATAGGAAACTATTTCATTTTTATTAACTTGTTTGTTGCCATTTCTCTATATATATTTTTTAAGTTTATCAGAATTTCATGAAACAGAGTGTACAATAATTAAGGAAAGAACCATGTCAAACTAAGCATTCTTTGAGATGGTAACTTAATAATGCATAAGTACCTAATGTGGCTTATGATATAGTTGCAAATCTAAATGATTATGGTATTTAAAATAAGATAGCGTAGGGAAAATAATCCGTCACACCACAGATAAAGGCAGGAGGGCCAGAAAAACACATAAAAACCACATTGTTTAGGTGCAGTTTCACTGTCACCATTATCTATGTGATTACAGTGTTCTTAATATTTATATCCATGAATAGATGAAGTATAGTAATGAAACCCTTGGGAAACTGGATGGAAAATTCCTTAGATTAGGCCTATGTAATCCCTAATTCTTCAAATTTTAACAGATATTGGAATAAAATAGATAATTCCATTCCATTATGGTATACTATATTAAAATACTTTTGCTATAATAGTTACAACATCCATAACCTAAAGAAATTGCTATTGACCCACAATGTGTGTGAAAAATCAGGATGAGAGCTTTAAGTTGCCAACATAATGGACTTGGTGACATAAAACTAGTGTGAATTCAGATTCTGATAATACCTTGGTATTGATATTTCTGATTTTGGACTTTAGATAGTGTTGTTTATTTATCTAGGGGAATCAGGGATATTATCAGTTTTCCTTCAAAAATGTACTGGAGCCACATGCTTACTGCCATTGATCAAAAAATGGTGATAAAATTTTTGGTAATTTGTGATAATTGTATTTTTGTTTGTGAAACGTGTAATTTGAGGTATCTGATATCTTAAATCCATTACTTAAAAGTGTCTGGTATCTTGTATTCCAGATACTTTGGGTAATATCTAGATGGGATACCGCTGCAACCACTTACTGCCTCACGATGTAAACACTTCCAGATGGAGGGAGTATGATGTCACTGTGTTTCTATGTGTGACATGTTCGGCCTTCGATCGATTGTGAATAAACATTAGGACATAGAATGTAACCAATAGTAATAATAATAAAAAAATTATTAATTGAAAAGGTTAAGAAAATTATTACTTACACAATTAATAATATTATTAAAGTATCAACAACATTCCAAACTGATAATTGATATCATTCTTTAGTAACATTCCATAACGTTCGTTCGTATAACATTAACATTATTAGTCACAATTCCATTGATTTGTATTTAATTCTGTTCTTCTATATCTCCTCGCATGGCTGAAATTGCTATTAATATCATTCATACAAAATAAAATATTTATGAAACAAGATTTCATCAATAACTGTTTGAGTTTAGGCTGTAATGCAGCCTGTAGCATACTAACAGAGATAGATATGATTTCAAAATTGGTTATCAGCAATATCTTGTGTGACGGTTACGTTTCACTATGATTCAGGCTGCATTAAGCCATAAACGAACGTAACAGCGATAGATATGATATAGGAATTAGGTATCTGCAATAAGGTGTTCGGTAGTTACATTTCAGTGTGGACCAGGCTGCATCAAAACCTCATCACTAATGAGTTTATTCTTGTACTACTGGAACGAAATTAATGATTTCTCGATATGAGAATATTAGTGATAAAAGGTAAATGATGGACTACTTTCTGTGGAAGGCCACATTAGTGACATTTAAAGCTGTGCGTGGAACGTATACGTCACATTCTGCAACATAGTGCATTGTACGCTCTCCATCCAGAAGTGTTTACATCACGAGGCGGTAAGTGGTTGCAACGGTATCCCAATCTAGATATTACCCGATACTTTTTATGAGGTATCTTGCACATCTCTGGGGATATGGAGTTTGACCCTATGCCCGTGGTATTTCTCTAATTCAGTTTAGTGATGATGGTACAGTCAGACTGGCAGATCCTTAAATTAATATAGTATAACTGATGGTAGAATGTTTGGTCCTTAATACAGCTACTTGGTAATCTGTTTTTATAGTTAATATTTACAGTGGGTGCTGATTTTTATTTCCATAAAACATGACTGTGCTTAATAATTCCTCACATAATTTCTTCAGTTCCATTATTTTATTATTTGAGTAAACTAATCTTTCTGTCTTGAGGCTGTTTTGTATGAAGTCCATTCAACAATATGCGTGAAAGAAAATCTTAATTGCACAGTTATTTCATACTGCACTTCTCTGAAGCACTTACTAGCCAAACTATATCCCTGCTGAATCGTGGGCTTTAAGGAAGAAGTGAGTGTGATGCAGGACGAGAAATTTTTCAGAAATGGAAAAGGGGTTACAAGAATGGGCAGGGTAAGGAATGAGAAGATTATGGACTCAATTAAAGAGGAACAACTGCAAGAAAGAATAGAGAAAGCAAGACTCAAATAGTATGGACATTTTAACATATTGTACATGAAATCAAGATATAAGGCGTAGAGGAAGACCAAGTGAAAAATACATGACTGGAGTGTAGGCATGTGTGTTGAAGAGGATACAGAGAATTTATGGGAAGAAAGATATATGGAAAGGCTTGTGTATAATAGCCACCTGCCAGGTGAAGGAAACTGGAGGATGATGGTTCTCTACAGAGATACAGTATGTTTCTTATAGTATAAACATATTTATCATCTCCATGGTCTAAGTCGACAACTATTCAGTCCACACTCACATTTCTTTAGCTATACATTTCTTTGCATAATTATATCGGACAAATAAGATCTCATCTTACTGTCTTTAAGATTAGATTTCTTAATGGTAAAATTGTTGTCAGACACAGTTGTTTCTTATTTCCATTGTCTAGTTGCTTAGAAGAGAGTATACTTAGGTGTTGTTTGGAGAATGGTCCTGCCAGTTGATTTTTCTACCAAAAATGCATCACAATGAAAAATTGTATCAGTAATGCTTTTGATACAAAATAAGTAAACTAGTTACCATTGGCTGATTTATAACTAGCGGTAGGTTTGTATCACTTTCCCCAGAATAGCTTGTATCAAATCATGCTTTAAATGCTGTACTAGACACCAGGAACCATGTGATTTTCAAAATCATTGTCATTCATGTATATTCTTTTATGTCAGATAACTTTTAATGCCAAGCAATGAGGAAAATAAGATTAGCAACATATTCCACTGCTAAAAAACTCATCACTTACAAAAGTTAGAGGCACCCAAGCTGTGATATTTGAGCGAGTTAGGAGTCACCAAGATTATCGTATGTTCATGTCTCGCGTGGGAAAGACGCTTTAAATTATAGTGTGGAAATATATTTTTCTTCAGTTACAGCCCCCTCCCATCTGCTTTGAATAGAGGTTGGTTTATTTGCTATTTGTATCCTAATTCATATTGCGTTTTAGTACTGGCTATTGATATCATTAAGGTTAAGTAAGTATATAGTGTATGATATTAGGCTTACAGAAAAAGATGATAATAAGGAAGGGAAAATAAATCAGTCACACATTTTCAGGTTTCCAATCACATCAAAATTTTATCAGTGTGCTATGCTGCAAAACTCTTTGATCTTACAGGGTAAAAGTTGATCATTTATTCTGTAAAACTATCTTCCTAAAGTGGTAAAACAGGTACAATATAGAAATAAAATTATACAAAACAAAAAATAATAGTTTTTTATTTGTAAAATAACTCCTGGGGCAGAAATTTACAAACTGTTTTGATAAATCTGCTCTACTTCATTATTAGAAGTAGTTCTCATGCCCCGATGGCTTCTCGAGAATAAACACACGAAAATTGGTGGCAATCATCATTACCTCAAGGCCTTAAAAAGAATTTGCTTATAAAATTTACTAACTATTTTTTTGTAAGTTCTTAATTTTACTGTAAAAATAAAGTCATACATTTGAAAAAAAAATACTATAGCAATTAATAACTGAGCATAAAATCTTGAAGCTTATTTTGCTCTAATTTTGCCAATTGTGTCTGTGATTTTGTAATAGTGGAAATTGAAATCTGTTAATTCAGTTAAAACTACAGAACAAATGTTGGCTTGGTAGAAAAAAACATAGGATCAGATCTGTTGTTTCTTCTTGGTTCTCCTGCTTTCTCTCTGAATTGTATGTAAGTGTCTTAAGCAGGTTTGTGCATGTCATTTGTTTGTACCATCCTTTGAAACTGCCACTAATTCAAAAGATTTTATGGTTATATATGATCTACAACAGTATTATTCACGTGGATGTAGTCTTCTCAGGAGACTAGCCGAGAAGAAAGCGACAGAGACTCAGATTGCCGAAATATCATGTGGAAACACATTAATTACTCGGCTAGTCTCCCAAGAAGACTGCATCCATTCTCAACGCTGAGAAAGACTTCCTATATAGTATTATTCACATAGCTTCCCTGCTTGAAAATTTTTCAATGCTCCTGCCTTGTGCGTATATGTATATAAACCACCATATGAAATCACAATGTAAATTTTTATAATCTCTATTTAAACACACCTTAACCGATATAAAAGGCCAATGTTGCTATCTGTTAGCTAGTAATAGAACTATTTCCATATATATGAGAGTAAGAAAGCTATACTTATGTACAGTCTTTGACATTACTTTTGGCCGCTGCTGAAATATTCTATCACTCTTATTTTGCACAATCTGGCATCAATGTCATCCCAGGCAACAGGAACGCAATACTGGCTCCGCCTCCTCGCAATTTCCATTGGTGGATATTTTATTCAGAGCCATCTATACTGCAGATTTTTCATTTCCTTAAGTCAATGCAGGAAACAATTGGCTAACAGGTAGGAATTAAGCTCCTCCCACTGACGATTCTTATTTGCAGAACAGTTCATCAACCTTCCATTATATTTCTATAATACTTTACCAAAATTCAGATCTTGAACGTATCCCACAAGTTGTAATTAAGGGGGTTGCATTAAAGTGAGGCAGGAAACAGGCTCAATGCTATATATTA